>LUCH01017202.1:0-117535 GCA_013368495.1 Paragonimus heterotremus
TGCTGCTGCTGCAATAGACCGTTTTATCTTTTCATGATCATTCTGTCAAGCAGCGGACTTGACACAATACCATCATGATATGATGTACACATTGATGTTTCTCATTTCTGCGTGCTTCTTAGACGAATATTTGTTGAATCCGGGTCAGTAATGTATACTTTAATGAGTGGAACAAAAATGCCAGTGATGTGTAACTGCAATGGAGTGCTCACTTACGCTAAGTTTGATCTCGGCAAACCTTAAAGAGGGTCGAATGCTTCGTTATAAGCAGAAACAGTGCTTACCTACCAAACGGTCTGCCATACTAGGTGAGTATAATGATGAGTATCAATGTCTGGATTATCGTTATTAGATTTAACGGGTTTAACGATTCCCTTGTCCTCGATGACTTTGACTGTAGTAAAAGTCAGATCGACTCTTAAATTTTCGTCAACGCCGTTGCAGTATGGTTGATAATTTTTTGAAAGCTTTGGAACGAGAACACAAACACGGTTCGATATTTCCTGTTTTACTTCATGCCTAACGCTGTCCAATGATATCTCAAAGTTAACATGTTTAAATATTTGGTCATCATCAAATAACCCACAATCTGTCATACTTCTGATGAAAGCTAAACGCAGTTAAGTATAATGGTCTGAAGTTTGTTGGTATTCATGTTCTGTTCAACCTACAGTCAGCGTAACGAATTGACTGTGAACAGTAAATTGAGGGTAGAGAATTACAGTCTTAATTAAGGGTTGAACCACACCAGTTGTGTTGATTGACCCGCTTAGGTACAGCATTCACAGCGTGAGGTGTCCTTTGATGTTGTAGCCGTTTAACGTCACCAATAACAGTTGAAATCTAGTTCCTTTAAAGCGTTCGTGAACTGACTTGCTCTTAATAAAAGAATGTTTCTAGTTAACTTTATATTTTGGACATTAGCTGGGAAACTTCAGCTGTAATGGCTGAGCTGTTTTCCATTCGAGTCAACCACGCTGGCTTTTTGACAATCAGTCGCCATTCCTCCATTGTAGTCATTAATTGTAGCTAGCAAGGCACATACTGCGGTGTCGTATGGTGCCAAAATTCTACGCTTCTTGTCGTGTTTATGTATACCATTTTAGTTAGTTTCTTACATGTTGAAACCAAATGTATTTTCTGTTTGCTGTTGCTTTCTCATTTGGGCAGTCCAACATGTAGACGTGTGCTTAACATCATTTACTGTTTACACTTCAGCAGTTAACTCATTGAGTCATCCATTTGTCTTGTGCACACAAACGCATATCATGCCCTCACTCTCTAGGTCAATGAGCTGTGATGTACGGTGAGTGCTATCTATGGTCACATGTACGTAGACAAGCCTGGTAGTGGAATATTGATTGAACTTGTAGAGGACTAACTCAATAAGAGGGTAAAAATGCCAGTATTCAGTACAAAACGCGGCAGCCGAATAGCCCACGCAGGCAATCCCAATCTATGTGAAACAGGAACGTCAAGGAGACAAGACGCGCGCACCAAAAGTGTATTGCTAGGCAGAATTAATTCAAACAAGTAAAGTTCATTCTGTACAAGGAAAATTGGTGCAAACTGTATATAAAAATAAAGCGCAATATGAAAATATGTACAATACCCTATAAACTATAGTTCAAAGTGTGCACTTTCTTATAGGGGTTGTGTGTGAACGTTATAATGAACGCATACCGGTTTAAAACGACATTCCACTATAAAGATCTTTCATGCATAACGACGTTCGTAATAGCAAAGTTCTACCGTGCAAGAAACAGCAGGTTCCGGGATTATTTTCTGCATCCACTTGTGTTCAGTAGATGGACAGCCTAACATAACTTACTTTCGCCTGATAGTGGATCGCTCTTTGAAAGGCCATCTCATTGGATTTGCTGTTACGTGCAACCACGACAACTATTCACTACCTTTAAGAGATTGAAAAAGCATCAACACCTAACTTAGACTAATATGACGGAAATTGTGTGATGCACCATGGATGCGACATTTCAGCGGTCACAATTTCACGTTTTTCCACAAGCACAACGCTTAAAGTTTGTTAGGTCGAAGTGACAGTTAATTTTAAAAAAACATTAAGATTCGGCATGTAGAGAAACCGTGCTCAATTAATAGTAACGTTGGAATCACAATCGGGAGTATGGACATGCATAAATTTGTAACCGCAATTAGTTTGACTTATGGATTTATTGATCTAGAGGTAAGAACAACACGGACGATCAGGATGAAAAAAATTTTTTGCAGCAAATAAACAACGTAGCTTCAAATGTTCAAATATACTAAAATCAGTTAGGTTGCAATAATACAAGCCATTATCATTGAGAAGAGGGTTCTAGAAGAGTCTTGAAGTCTTCAATGAAAAAAAAGGAGTAATGAATAGTAGTTCAATCAATTAAAGAGTGCGTTGGCGCCACTCAAAAGGAAAGTAGATTTACATGGGAATGAAAACGATTTTAGACTTAAAACAAAAATGTAGTAAATATTGTGCTGGCGTAAGACAGCTACATCAAATTGTAGTTTATTTTATTACGCACTTTTGTATGGGAATTAAACCCAGGAAGTGTTTCTACTTTCAGTGTTGGACAGTAAGCCTCAAAAGAAGACAATGAAACAGTACTCAGTTTGGATGTATCAAGCAGTAAGAAACGTGCTCTGGACCAGCTAGCCGCTTCCAGAGGATCATTCAGCAAGGCTGAATAGAGAGATATTTTTTTGTGTCCGACCTCGAAGATGATAACTTCTGCCTACTTCGAGAAGAACGATCCTCTTGTAGAAAATACGACATGCGTACAAAACGTAAATTCGAACCCACGATGATTTACTTCCTGAAGGACACCTCGATTCCTGAAGAGTAAAGCAAGATTTTATTTACTTACTGATGAAAAATGGAAGCGACTATAAAAATAATTATGGAGCAAGTTTAAGAAAGAGTGAAAACCAAAATAGCACCTGCTTAGTGATGTAACTGAATGCACTGTTTTTATCTTGGCAACGCAATGCGGATTACCTTGAACGTTTAATCCAGGAAGGACGGAATCAATTTTGCATGACAGGCTAACGTGTCAATCGCAGATCGTTAGGCATCAAATACATGCAGATGTGAAGCTATTCTGCTACATTAAATGTACAAAGTGAAATTATTATGCTCATTGTCACCGTTATGGGCGCAGTCTTCATAAATGTGGATATACGGCCCACAGTGATACTCTACTAGTAGTCAGTTGCCTGTCAGTAATTTCACGCTGTAGGACACATTGGATGGATATATTTCTAACCACCTCAGTTAGATCGACTGCAGACAATTCGTGAGTAACTGGCGACAGTCAGTCTGTCTGGTAACCTTGCCTGATTTAAGTCATCGTGATTACAAGTAAATATGCGATTAACTTTCCTTTTCTCATAAGCTGGTCAACTGATCGGCTGACCACTCCCACGCTATGAGGAAAGGAAGCGAAGCAGATAAGGAAGTCACCACTGAAAACTACCATGAAAGAACTAGTAATTGGTGGTCATCTACGATGAGTAAGGTAATTGGAATACAGACTCTCACATGAAGTCCCTCCCTTTCTGACAGTTGTTTTTCAGTGGAAAATCAATCACTGTTGAGGTAAAATAAAACGTATTGGTTAATGACCTGCCACCATCCTTCATTATTTTCCACAGCGCTGTTGAACTGTATTAGCTGAAGATATCTGTGACCATTGCCCGGCTAGACTACGGTGGCTCGGTTTATATGACAATTTTCATGTTCCAAAAGACACATAATTACGTTTCTGGGCCCAAAATTTTAGCACAGAATTGAGCTTCTCCTATCTGACTATTAGCTATTTGATATGAAGTTATACCCCTGTAAAAACGTTGTCAAAGAATTTTATCTGTGAAAAATGGGTTAACAGAATTGCATGTTTCGTTCTAAATCCATACTGATTCGCTTGAAATCGTTCATGTGGTGCTCTTACTACAGTCATTTTCGCGTCTCAAATTTGTACACAGTTTTTGAAGAACTAGGAAACATGTGTGTACATTTCATGAAAAATGACGTTTGAAAACACAAGAAACTGTGATTCAAGAACTAGCGATGCACAAGATAAAAACGCACAAAAATATGAAACGCGTCCTGCGGACCGTCGTTTTGTGCAGTAGTAAAAAGTCAAAATTACACGAACTTAATTACACGTGATTAATTACACAACTGCCGATTGCCCATAATTAAGGTTTATTCAGCAGTTGTTGTGACCAAAACACTGTCTTCTCGTTCAGCAGGTTTGCCACATTTTCAGCGCAAAGTTTTATTTAATCGGATGGATAATGATATACTATATAACTGTTGCTTACTTTCCGGATTTTTCGTCGACGTGTCTGTTTTCAGAATTGGCCCAATTACCCGTCTCGTAGTGCAGATTACACCGTACATTTGAACCCAAAGGCACGAATCTATTGGAACTACAGTTCCTTTCGCGACTTGGTCGATAGCGTTTACTTCAACCTCGGAGGTCGCTACAGCTGTTCCGTTGGAGTGATTGAAATCCTTCTTGTTCCTTCGTTATGTTAACCTTCCAAATGTGTGCCACCTCTTGCCTTGGATAAAGTGGCATCTTGTTTACAAGTTGCACACACAACCGACAGTTCTGCACATAGTGTATTACATCGGCCGTCTGGCAGTATAAACCGCGTCTCCCTATCTGCTGCATACAGCAGGGTGGACAGGCGAGAACATGCTACTGCTGACCCCTCCCCCACTGTCCTATCGAATTTAGTTCTTAGGTCCCTCCCGACCTCCATTTCTGGCAATTGTTCTACAGGTCCAACACCAGATGTAGCTAACCGTGATAACATTGATCTGGTAAGTTCCGACTCTTGTCATTCAGCTTCAAGTCTCTCTCGTCCCTTGCTTAGACCCAGAATGCGAATTAATATAGGTGCCTTCAAAGTTCGTACTCTAAAACAAATAGGTCAACAGGCCACTCTCGCACGAACTTTAGACTCTTTGAATTCTGATGTCTACCGTATCTCAGAGACTAGAATCCAAGACAGTAGTCATCATATGGAACAAACAGCGTTCGCACTGTCTACCCGATATTGGTTATACACTTTGATTGATTCCACAGCCGCTGTTACAGGTCAGGCTGGAGTAGGTATAGTGCTTAGCTCGAAGGCCGCAGCCTCATTGATAGATTGGATTCCTGTTAACTGTAAACTTTATGCCGTCTGCTTGGCAGGTTCCATGAAGGCCAGCTCTAGACGCAAGACTTTAAGAAATCTTTACGTTGTGTCTGCTTACGCTCCTACTGACTGTAGTGACGTGGGCGTCAAGGACGCGTTTTACTCAGATCTGGCGACTCTCGTTCGATCGACATGTGGCACTGATATAGTCATTCTGATCGGAGATATGAATGCTCAGGTGGGTCGTTTTGGTGAGGCCGAATCTCGTTGAGGTAGAAGGTTTTGGATAGCGTCATATCGGTCAGATAATGGTGGGCGATTGTTGCAGCTGTGCGTTGAGTATAAGCCATTTTTAGCCAGCACTAGTTCTAGGCATCGTTCGTGTCAATGTTATACTTGTTGCCCGCCTTCTCGGAATCAGGCCTGGTCTCAGATAGACCACGTAGTTGTTAGTTATGGGTGGCGGGGTTCCATTCAAGATTGTCGTTCTTATTGGAGCACATACTTGGATTCAGATCATGCGTTGATATGTTGTCGTTTTATTCTCACTTTTGCTGGTCAACGACCCCACTGACAACAGCGATTGGCTGTTAAGAAATTGACTTTCATCATCGGTAAAGCATAAGTACCGAACTAGCCTAAGAAAATGCCGTAGCAGTTCTCACTTCGAAGATCCTAATATCTGCTGGACAAATTTCACAAGCTATTCAGAAAGCAGGTACTGTAGCATTCGGTATAGGGGTACGTAAGTTTAACAAACATTGGATTTCAGTGAAATCTCTGTAGCTGTTAGAAGCCAGACGGAAGATTCCTCTTGGTTGTTCACATAATATTCTAGAAGAGGTATTCGTAGGAAACTAGAATGCAATCTAACGGCTGATGGTGAGGCTTGGTTGGTGGGAAAAGTTGAGGAAACGGAAACCGCTTTTCTTTCGGGGAACAGCGGCAAACTTTTTAAACTGATCTGTGCTACTGGTCCCAGGCGACTGTCTGTCAGTGAAGCTATCAGCGAGGCAGATGGCACACTCATTTTTAATAAGTCCAGAAGGTTAGAGCGTTGGGTGGAACATTTTGAGGGTCAATTTGGCTAGCCTCCTGATTCCATTGTGTTGCCTCCACAAGCTTCTGATGTAACGCCCTGGTCGGCAGGTGTAGAGCCACCTACTGCGACTGAGGTTCGCCATTGCATCTCGGCTCTCAATTGTAATAAGGCTGCTGGTCCAGATGATCTGGTGCCAGTACTTTTAAAGAAGGTGGAGAAGTATTTGTTCAGGCCTTGACTCAGCTGTTTCAACTTGTGTGGACGACGGAGACCATCCCTCCGTGCTGGGGTCATGCGATAATAGTTCCTATATTCAAAACCATAGGGGAGTTAGTTTGATCCCAGTCATTTCTAGGGTTCAGACCATTATACCTCGTCGACTCACTGCAGTTCAGGAGTTAAACATTAGATAAGAACAGGCAGGGTTTCGTCCTGGCCGGAGATGTATAGATAATATTTTTACCCTTCGTCAAATTTTGGAGCAGCGTCATGTATACCGCCGGCCAACAATTACCGTATTTCTTGAACATAAACTTGTGTTCGATTCGGTGGATCAATCTACATTTTTAAAGTCGCTTAAACGCAGGGGTGTACCGACGAAGCATGTGAACATATTGTCGGTGCTTTACACCCATACTTTGGCTCAGGTTAGGGTTTACGGTGAATTGTCTGATAGTTTCATCACCATGAGCAGCGTACGTCAAGGCCATCCCCTTACACCATTTTTGTTTACTTTCGTCATGGACAAAATAATGGGGGACTGTTTGAGTCACTCAAATTATGCCGGTGTGAACCTTCCACCTGGTGGAAGGTTGACTGATCTTGATTACACTGACGGTAATGTGTTGCTGGTTAACAACTTTCAAGTGGCACAAGCAACGCTGGGCGCAATTTCGCGTTCTGCTAATTACTTCGCAATGCGCTTAGCGGCCTCGAAATGCAAAGTGCTTCTGCAAGATTGCTGTGCTCATGTAGATTTAATGTTTGATAACGAACTCATGGAGGTTGTTGACCGGTTTGTTTATCTGTGAAGCTGTATCAGAGGCGGCGGCGGTGGAGGTGTAGGAAATGAAATAGAGCCGGGTATTTCCAAGGCTAGAGCGGTGTTTACTAATCTGAGGCACTTATGACGACGGAGCGACATCTCTCTGAACCCTAAGGGTTGCGATTATCAGACAACAGTGAGGGCTGTATTACTTTACGACAGCAAAACCCGAGCACTCAAGGTAGAAGATGTGAACCGTCTTCAGGTGTTTGACCACCGATGTTTGCGTTCAATCGCTCGTATCGGTTGGCAGCAGCGGGAAAGCAACGAGGAGATTAAGAAGCGGATGTTTGGCATTGATTGTCAAACGAGTTCTTTTGTTCAGTCGCTACATTTGCACAGACTTGGATGGTTAGGTCATGTACTAAGGAGGCCAGCTGGTAGTTTGCCACACCGAGTACTGTTTGCCGACGCTGCGGCCGACTGGCATAAGATGCTAGGTGAACAGATGATGACCTAAGGTAGACAAATGAAATCGTTCACGACGGGGTTGGGCACTGTAGTTCGGGTTTGTCTACCGGGCTTTGGCCCTCGCGACTCGCAGAGTCGATGGCTTGAGACGTTAGGTGAGATGGCGGTTAACCGAGCTCAGTGGTTTGAGTGTTGTCGTTGTTTGTCCGAGTTGTATGTGAAGTGAGTGCACTTAGTGATGCGGGGCAGTGAAAGTCGTAGGGAAGCTATCTTGCTGATGACACCTTACTTTCACTTACAGCTCGGTTGTTTGTTTGCAAGATGTAGGCGCCTTGATGTTGTATGTTTGGAATAGTGACGTAGCTATTTTTAGTGACTAGGTCCTCTCTCCTATCCCTCTTTTCTTCTCTCTTCCTAAACATTGTTTGTTTCTTCTTCTTCATGGTTGTGTGGCAGTTAAGTATCAGTGTGAACCGCTGATGTATTACTGCCTATGATGATGATGATGACAAACAAAATGCCTTGGATCATTGTCAGGATATTCCAAAAGAGGCTGTTGGAATTTGAAACACATATGACATATCAAGATTCACCAGTGATTTTCCTGTGTGAGTATGCTACCAAGCACATTATACCGACAACAATAAACAATACGGTCTCTGAAGAAACTCTCGTAAAAATTTCAATTTTTATATACGCTCATCTGCGATGTGATAATTTTTGTCGTTCCGGGAGGTAAAAAGTAGCTGTCAACCTTCAAATAGCTCTGAAATTCACGTCATCAGTCCCCCGTTCAAAACTGAAATACACAGTCAAGTTACAGTTTTCAGCTTCGTGATTATATCCAGATAAGTCCTTCCACAAGCTGTTATCATTATTAATGCTTTTGTGTACATCTCATTCGTTACCACATCGTATATAGTAATTGCGCCCTCCTTTTTCTTAACGAGACTTTAAGAAAAATGATGTTTGTCATTAATGTCAGCAGTAATTCTTTCACCTACCAGATTATTAATACTGTTGTGAGTGTTAACGGCAGCATGCCTCGAAATTAGATTTTATAATTTCCAACCATTTCTTTGAAAACATTTCTCGTTATAAGAAAACTTATTTCAATGCTCTGTCTGATGAGACGCAGGTATTACATTGGCTCCACTGATCGCAACGATCTCACTGCTGAAAATGCCCACAATGAAAAACGTACACTGAGTGGTAGTCCTAACAGGGTCTTTGAGCAGAAATACTTTTCAAATTCATATTTTCTTTTTTGACACAGATTATTGGCGGAGTGAAGCTCAAGTTCTACCCTCGACCATCCTCTGAAATGCATGCAGATATCTGAATTCTAGCGGGAGGAAACTGATTATGGGCAGGATTTTATCAACCATGATAATTAAGCAGTAATTTGTTAATGGATTATACTTATGAACATATTTCATCCAGTGTGTGAACGTGGACATGACAGGTATAATTACCCTAAATAGTTGTAAGGATTCAACGAAGTATAACCAGAACTAACACACAATTGACGGTGGGTTACAGACAAATTATTCGAAGCTTATTTTTTATCTGTTGTTACGTTCACATTTGTTGTCAAAGTTTTCCAAAATGCCCTTGGTTTGTTAATACGTGAAACATTTTGACAATCTTGTTAATCAGAAAGTGGAACAGCAATCAGGAATACGTATACTTTGTAATAAGCCGTAAAACAGAATCCATAAGCAGCATGATATAAGCTATGCAAACAGACTGCAAAATCGTTGCTTAAACAACTTCGAAGAGGTAACACTGATATGGAAAAATATACGAAATCTTGGGTTTAATAATGCGTGTGTTGTCAATAAGCTATAGTTGATACATTTTACTGAGAAATTACGTACTGATTAATACTGGCAAAATTCGTATGTAGGGTTATAACACAAGAATTGGGTATTTTTTTGACTGTCAAGACTTGTCAGGAGATTTCCACTGATAATCATTCTAAAGCTTTGCATCCTCATTAAGAATTGAACAATTCGTCTAAAATGAAACCTTCTGCTAATGAGTATAATGATCTTCTGGAAATTAAAATCCATAAATATTTGGTGATTAACCGGTGCACTGTCAGACCAATTCAAGGACAGACGGTGGTGTTCCTGAATACCCTCTGCTGGTGACACAAACGTTTATCTCATAGACACAAGATTTTTGTTTGTTTGCTGATTCACACTGGTCTATGAAAGAATAAAGTTCAGTTGCCATTCAATTTCTCAAAATGGCATGAAACGAAAAGTTAAACGAAAATGGCTAGTTATCAGTCGCACGCGGATTCTTGAAAAATTCGGTCTAGCAACGACTTTGTATCTTCCAATCAGATGAAAATCTATCCGATACTGTCACTGTACTCACTAATGACGCGTAGGTTGTTGTTTCGTCAGAGGAATTTGCTGAGCTACTGGTGAATCTACTGATGTTGAGATGGAGCCAGGTTTTGGGGGGTTGGCCCTTCAATCATCATATAACTGCTAACGATGAGTCGGTGTCATGGGTTTATCGACGAAGTCCATAACAACAATAATGGTTTGCAAACCGGCGAGCGTTCTTTTGGATATATCAACTTCAATACTTCCATAAATATTGAAAACTTTGCAGCCCAAACTAGAAAAAATTGGTTCACTTCTCAGCTGAATCGAAAGAAAAATTGCTTGGCCAAATTTTGCAAAATATGTGACAAAATGAAATGTCCTTCAAACTGGTGAAATGGTGTCTATTCTATAAGTCGAAATGAATAATATTGTTTCTTGTGAAACGTCAAAGAATATTTTTTCGCAGCCGTGTTCACAACATTCCAGTTTACTACTAAGGCCACTTCACAGTAGTTTTTGCTAAATTAGGAGAACCTTTGTAATAAAGAAAAACCATTTTGTGGCGTTTCCTTCGCTACAAAGTTAAACTTTCATAACAGATGGAAAAAGCTATAACCAACTTTGCTAGAAAGTGGAATGTTGAACCGTAGCAACTTTACGAAAGGCTTTGATAAGGTATACAATAACTGTGCTCAAGCACGAAAAAACTTCAATGTGTGGATCTTGACCATCGTTGTTTCCTTCCCTCTCGTCAACTCATACGCACGTTTTACTTCTTCACTTCTTTCTTTTACGCCTATATTTCAATAAAAAACTATTTACAATAAGCAAATATTTACTTACGCGTCAAACCAGGAAATATGGCCTGTTAGTTTGTTACCGAATCAGCTCTTAAATGTGGTTGCTGAATGTGCTTTAATCAGTTACTCCACTGTTTAGAACACTAATAAATTTTCGCTTAATAAACTTTTTCCCAACTTGCTGATTTTGAATTGTGTTCCAATTAATTTTGGTCGCAAAACATTTTCGCACATTGCTACCTTTCACTATAGTCAAAGTAGATTTACTGTGTAAGTCCAAGCAAAGTACTTCCTACGTATGACTTCTAGTGTTTTGTTTCCATATATTCATCTATGAAAAACATGGAATTCTTGCGCGCTGCCCCTTTTTTACTGACTTCTAAATTATTTATCATAGTGTTAAGTAATCCCTTGGTACTAATTGCCAAACTTTTGCTCCTTACTGACCGGATATTTTGACCTGGTTCACGTACGGTAACAACCGCGTTTCTGATTGAATGCAACAAGATTGGAGCAGTGGAACAGAAAGGAAATGTTAGTAGAGCAGTCAAAAACGTAAGTGCGTATGGTTTATGGCCTGGCATACTTCTCTTCATATTATCAAGTGTGTGCTTCAGAACAGTAGAATATAAAGCGAAAACAGGGGTCAATTGTGAAACTAGACATATAAGGAAAACACATGATGGATCTGTTCGCTAATCGGGCAATAGCATCATTATCACGGGAGTGATGAACTAACAAAAGAGCCTTTCTGCACACACAAAGTTGAACCCCAACGTTTCAGAGCGACTGCCTCAGCATATCGTAACAACCGGGGCTTATCAGTTGTTTAAACAACTGAGAATGCCTGCACGGGGTCCGCCTGGTGATGGCTGTCCAGAAGATGACGATCGCTGATGCTGGTGGTTAGTTTGGCGGTTGCTGGGTCCACACATGGTTATCAGTATACATCTGCGTCACACGTTCCCTCACCCATGCCGGGATGTGTTCCGATATACGAAACATTAGCTGCCGTTTCGTCATGCCAATGCAATCGACTGACAACTACATGAAAATCGGTAATTGATATGGGATCCGGCGAACGGAGGTATCTGAGATTTTAGAGGAGGAACGAGAATCCGTTTTGTGGCGTAGGTTAACACTAGCTCTGCGGCATCATACGTCCGAAATACAGCTGCCTTCAATCGGCGTCGTAGTGACGTAATGATATCATCCCCTGTGAACGGCAGTTGCAGAAAAGTTTTCATCTTTGGTACCACCATCAACGTTTGCCCGTGTGTTCAAGACCGACTAATTTCCCTTTAAGTCACTGCGCATTGTCATTGGAGGTTTGAGTCAGTCTTAAGAGTTGATCAAAAAGTAGTTCAAATGGAGCCTGTGTTTTAATGCTGTTGCATTTTTTCCGTGGAATGCAAAATTTCAACCCACACGAGAGTGCTTCTAGCTGTAGTGTACTCAGCCGCACTGAAGACAGGTTGGTTACATATATATTGGGATTTTTAGACAGAGTAGCTTCACAACAATTATGCACAAGTGACTTTTTCAATGAATCTAACATGGACTTCTTAGAGTGTTCAACCTTTTCATGACAAAAGTTCACAAACTTCAAACGACCTACCAGACTAAGTTGATCAACCAGAGGTTGTTTATTCATAAAACAGTTAACTAGCCATCAAGGCGTCAAATGAAATCACGTGAAATTCTGATAAGGTACTCGTTCCTTTGTACACGCCATGGATATCAGCTATGCTGGTGTACGCTACCGAGATAATGCAGATCCTACCAATTGCAAAAGTTAACCCCAACATTACCAGGCGTAAGCAAACGGCACTGAATTCTTTCTCCATTTGTGGTGTAGATTGGTAAGGTAGAATTTACACATTTCGTATAAGCATCTACCTTGTACTGAGTGAAACAGTCAGAATCGTTAGATTTTCAAAATAAGCTTAATTACTACCCTCCAATATCTCCTTTTCACCTAATGGGGGCATTCTTACGTAACTGCGGATTAAATCTGTTAGCAAAGTTCTATTGTATTTAGTCATGGGACCTATTTTCATCGACCAAATATTTGTTCAAATGACGTAGATACTACGAGACTATGTATGTAAAATAAACATTACATCAGACGTCCAAAGTGTGCGGTATAACGGACGATTGAATTTACTGCCCAAAACATCTTTCTTTTAACAGTCCAATACCGACAGAAGCCACCACTAGTCACGTGGTTTAGGCATTGATGACTTTGAATGGTGATGGAAAACGCATCGGCCTGAATCTCCAAATATGATTACATATATTTACTTGTTAGAAGAAATTACAACTGAAAGATAAGTTTTTTGTAATTTACTTGAGAGCTGTTAGACATAGAGCTTAGTGGAGAATCAATTACTGATTGATATCCTCAGATTTTTCAATATCCTCGCAATAGTTTACATTCTGCACTATAATCATGACCGGTGTTATTAAGGTGTCATAAGATATGTTTGAAACACTATGAACAAATACTGTTTTGTTAATCGTTTCTAACATATTGCTAGAATAAGTTATTATTTATGACTAGTGTGTTGTAAGACTGAATCGCCATTGTAAATCGCTTCTGGTGATTCACAATGTAACGCGTGCTCAACAATTCCGACAACGTTTATTCAGACAGTCGGATTAATGGGACTATCATCCAAGACCAAAAACGTTAGAAAAGGCGATCGCAAGTATGGGAATTTACACTGTACTGTTTGGTGAAATTACAGTAAAGGAAATACCTCACCTTGAATGTGAGTTAACCGGATATACAAATTACCAAGGAAAGGCGTCCAAAACAGAGTAGAAAAACATGAGTATTCAAACAGCTACCAGTCAACGTGAAATGAGCTCATTAAAACAGTTTGGTGCAGATGAAGATGAGAACGCGTCAAACAATACCAAGAAAGAAATTTTAACAAACGAGCAATGATAGTTGTAAAAAAAAGCAAGCATTTTATGTGCAGAGGTAGTGGAAAATTCATCATAACTGCTGACCGCACGCAACAAAGACAAATAAAGGCATATTAAAGATTGGTCTTGTACAAGCAAACCAAAAATGTTTCAATGAATTCATCGCTCCTCACCATACCAAACACAAAACGAAAAACCTACCGGCCGAACTTCAACATATCCAACATTCACATTGCCCGACCGTCTCGATTGGAGACACAATAACCGTCCTCTTAACTCTAATCGATAATCCCACGATCAAGACTTCTGTTCAAGATGAAGTCACAGAAATCATTAAGCTTGGTGAACAATCTTTTGATTACTGGTCTATAGTAGGTGATTTGGCTGAGATTGCAGGTAAAAATTCAGTCTTGCCTAATGTGAAATCACTGGGGCAGTGGTAAACACGGTTGCCTCATGAGAAGCGTGGTCGGAGTTGTAGCCCCGGCAATGAAAAGGATATGCACTATTGACGGGCTCTAACAAGAGCGGAACTCAAGTCTAGTGCTTCTTCTTGAAAGGGACTGACTGGAAAGTCTACGGAAAGGCGATAGCTGTGGTCGGTTAAGTGATGTTTAGCTAATGGATTTCACTTGCATTATGACTTACAGTTTTTGAGCCTAATAAGCACCAACAGCGAATCGACTGGTTTACCTGGATTATGTTTCTCGAAGACGTGGTTCACAGGCAAATATACGCTACTTATTTTGAGGACTGATGCCACTGTTCCCTGTTAACTTACCCGAGAAAATGTTTGAAATTCGCCCTGCAGTGCACCGTGCAGTAAACAAGACTTTTACATCGGTCAGGTGGGAGGTTGTACCATGTTGAGCACGGAATAACGTAGTTAATTTTGGTCAGAAACGTGGGGCTGATAGTAATTTCGCTGTCCCCTTCAATTTGACCAACCCAATTGAAAACTTCATTCACCGTAACGCTCTTACATATTGATCATCATTGTTGATTTATTGATTAGTATTGATTTATATATCCGTGAAAAACAGGCGGATGAACAGAATGCTAACATATGGCAATGTTTGCCATCTTGTGTTATAAGTTCACTCGAAAACGAAAACTCCCTGCTCTACGTTGACTACATTGTAGTTCAAATCCGTGTCAATTTCCGATGCTTTCATTCGGCAATTATCAAGTGCCAACTCTTCGAATATTGGCTGAAAATTCTTTTGAGCAACATGCTATTCGATTTTCTTTCTAGTGTTAACAGATCTCCACAAACAAAGATTTTCAAACCTTTGTCACAAAAGTTGTCATAATGGATTCGCAATGCGGTCGCGATTCTGTCAGCCATCTACGAGACGAAACCTGTACATCCTGAAGTATGTTGGTAACCGAGTAACAAATTCTTCTAATAACAAACTGTAAAATTTTCTGTATCCTCCTAAGAAGAAGATGGTTGTTTCATAGTTAAGCGTTTACATCGTGGTTGTTTCGATTCCGATCACTTGACAGAAGCCCTTCGAGAAGGTTCAAACGTAGCGAGGTCTCTGATTCATTTGATTTTAGCTCGTGGCTCAATCCAGGAGTTACCGAGTTTACAACGAACAATACCATAATCATCCTAACTATGTTTCGGTAGCGTAAAACTCAAGCCGAACGTTTTAACTCAGGTCACCCATTATACTCGTGGATTAACTTCATGCAACGTGGATATTTTGGAGGACAGTGTTTCCTTAAAGTAGGGGATCCAGCAATATTCCGGTAGAAAACAATATTAGCAAGCTTGAACCAAAGGCCCAGTAGGCCGTGTACGCGACTTACACAGCCGAATACCAAAATGGCTAACGACACGATCGCAAATTGTGGTGAACAAGTAAAACTCGGCCCTTGTGTGTTTGCTAGTTTCGATCGCGCTTTGCCGTAACCCAAGCCAACTTTAGTAACGTTAATTCCAAAAATGATACCTCGCAGAAATTGTATTACGTCTAACACCATTTATCAAATGTTCCCAAAACTTAACTGCGATGTCTCACAATTTCAGTGGACTAGGAAACGTCTAATCAGTCATTGCATTTCCACAAACGAATCTGAGCTAGTTAAAACGTTAAGGGATTTGAGTTTCAATAAGCCGATCACAATTTGAAATCTGTTATACTGGTTAGGCTGAGACGAAGACATACTTTACCTTGCACTTATTCAGCAGACAGAAATAATCTAGTCGGGCTTAGAACCGGCAACTTTTTCGGTTTTGCACATGAATGTGTCGTCTGCTCGGCCATTAGTTCCACAGCGTTGTTTGTATTGAAACGGCTGACTTAAAAGTTGCGCAACTGGGTGAACACAGTCCACGCAGAACACCTATATGGTCTACTCATGACCACAAGTGCACAAAATTAGTCTTATAATAATCAAAAAATATTTACTTCGTAACCGTTACTAGACAAGTTGTTTAGTCCTTGGGATAGCCTGAAAATACTTCGAACCAGTAACCGCTTCTAATGTCAGTCGAAGCTTTTAAATATACCGTTCAAAACAGACATTACCAACTCCAGACGGATACAGCCAAATCAACTGACAACTCGATAGTGTAGTTGTTTCACATTTGTTTACTTCATTAATAGTTGAATATCTTGAATTCCTCGTCATTCCGGCCAAAGACTGCGTCCCAGATTTATTCGAAAGTGTTAGTTCTAAAGAACAATCGATTCTGTAAGCACTGAACACTGTTGACGAAATCAATAGAAGCATGATTACTTTCCTAAAACTATAAGATTTTATATCAATTGGTTGAACTTTATTCATCAGACTATGGTTCGCGTAATTAGGAATTTTGTTTTGTTCCTGCTAAGCGTTGGCGCGTTGTTGACTTGATGTAGCAAATTATCGAGTTGCCCACTTTTTGCGGAATTCATCCAACCGCAAACGGTAGTTCCACTTTTTTGGACAACAACCAAAAAGGCTAATTGTTTTGGCTAGATAATATTATTTATGTTCACTATGAAATAAGACAAATTGTCTGGTGCTTCTAGCCAGTGCTTGAACTAAAATGAGATTTTGATTCATTTTTATACTGGAATGCATTTGTTTTTAAAATTTCCTTCAAATTACGGGTTAACAGGAGAATCTTTGAAACACGCTGACTTAAAAACGTATCACGTGAATTGCGGGAATATTCTTTCCATCCCCCCCCGAAAAAATGATCGTAAATTCAAATATTAAAACGCTGAGTTCCCTTGATCCAGTTCACCAATAACGATAGAAGACATACTTCGCAAGATGTCAACATCTCGTTTACTGTCTTCAATCACGAACGTAAAACATTGAAATATATGGGACACGTGGAGAGCAACAACAATATAAACAATCAACTATTGGGTTTACATGAAACAAGGACTGTTATCAGTCCCAGGGCAGAACCACTGCGTGAGTCAACAGTTTATGCACACACAGGACCGGACGGCGAGCATTGATTAACATTGCTTCGGAGAAGGTAAGCCATTTCGCGTTCCGATTACGCAACAACACTTGGAACGAGTTGGCAGGGTGAATAACGTGACCTGTTTCCATGATGGGCTTGGCAATGGATGAGGTAGAATTTCGTCCCACTCGATCTGTTGCCATTATCTGTTGCGTCATGGCACACATCAATCACTTAAGCATATGTTCAGCCATTGTTTGTCGTAGGCACTGATCTGTTCTGCCGATATAAACGTCACCGTAACTAAAATTAAACTAATAGATTACATTTGAGACAGAACATTTCGGTAGGTCACGATTATGAATAAGCTGAGCGACACTCATATTTGACACATGCAGTTTGTCTGCCCTGAAGTGATAACAGTTCTTGTTTCATGTAAAACCAATCGTTGGTTTTCTCTATTGTTGTTGCTATCCGCATGTCTTATATATTGTAATGTTTTACTTTCGTGACTGAAGAGAGTAAAACAGATTATAAATTCAACGATTTCACTGAACAAGGGGCCTTATCGCTTCAGGTTAAAACGGATTACTTTATTCTGTGAGCAAAAGTCTTACAAGGAATTCAAAAAGCTATTTTAAAAATATTCGAATGATCTAGTGATACTCAAAATTCAGCGAATTGCTGCGGTAAACTGCTTGCCGTTACAAGGGTCACACTTTGATGAAATAGACATTTTGCAATAGAGTGGGTTTGTGAATATCACAGCGAACAAATCTGATTGAGCTTTCATTTGACTCCATTGTCAGATCAGTATCGATTCGATCATAGTGGTTAGTGCATAAGAATTTGGCCGGTATCCATCTTCCAGTTTTTATAAGGATTTTCATTAACGACAAGTCATAACAAAAACGACACATGTCTTTTTGAAATGAACTGATTTGAAAGCTGATTTAAATGTCAAGCCTGTGACTAAACATGATTACTACTCGACTAAAAAATGGAAACATTTTACTTGATTGATAAAATCTTTCAAATCAACAATCTTGCTTGATGGCACAGGATAGTTTTATGAATAGGATCCCGTTTAATCCAAAGAATGACTACAAGCACGGAACATTTGTTTGATGTGTTGATGGAACTAACAATATATTTCTTTCAGACATAGGTTCTGATGAGCATACGTAAAAAAACCTAACCAACGTGACAAGTCGTCGAATGAACAAACATCTGAAAAAAATATTTGAAAAAATCTTTGCTTATAACAACTGTGCCCCTCCGATGTGATTTAGACAAATTAACTTAAAGCTCACGCAGTACGGTTGACACAGCTATGCAATTTTAGTTCTCCCTTGTTTTCATTCAATTTAAACGGCAGGTTTTTGTATCTTTGCTCTCTTTAGGTCGCAGTGCGCTTCACATGTATAAACTACTTTCTAAATTAACCGGTCCGTTTGCGAATACAAAACTGTAACATCCTGGTGAAAGTCTATTCTACTATAGTAACACACTTTAAAAAGGACGTAAGATATTTCTGTGATTTTTCACTGTGTTCGTTAAGATTTCAATGCTTAATATTCGACCACTTCTCATGAAAAATACACCTCCTTATCTTTGTTTGAAACAGATTGCTCCTTTACGTGTTTTTTTGAAAGACTGGTTTGTAATGTCCTTGTAGGGTTTCTCTTGGGAGTATGTGTAAACCAGTACAAACAAAAATACCACACAATAAAACAACAACACTGGTGGATGCGCTATGTGTATAGATGCATTATGGTATCGGAAGATGATGTTTATATTGTACATCCGTACTTCAATACGTATTAGGTGTTTCTCGTGGGTGATACTACTAAGTACTGATGTCAGTTTATCATCCTGCATGGGAAGCTTCAGTATATGAAAAATGCCTTACGATGAACTGTCGTTCTTTTTCGTTGGTGTGTCTAATCATGATTGCTTTTGCCACTCAAATTTTTCGGCTCCCTAGATAACATTAAACCAACGAGTACATCAGTTTAAATGAGACTGTGTTTAAAACTGAATTAGTAGTATTATCTCTACCCATTTCTGATAATACATTTCAAACGGACCTTCATCAACAGTTCCTGTAATCTTGCTCTAATGAATCAAGAGTTCATTGTCGTCTTCTGTTGAACAGGACTTGTTGTTGTGTCTGAAACAGCTGCACAAACCTTCCACAATATCATTTGTTTACCAACTTCCCTTACCGTAATTTTTCACCTACAGGGAATAAAGATGGATATATTAGACATTTGATCGAGAAAAGTCTGGACAGTTCGGCCATCTGGAAAATTTCTTTCTCTGTTACGTCATGGCAACACAGAAATATTTGTGTTGTTTTGTTAGTTCGTTGAATTCCACTTGTATGGTGAAAATGAAACCTATGAACTATATTCCACATTGACTGTTGTTAGTAATCGTATATCGAACATTCGTAGGCGAAAGGGTGACGAAAATCATTGTAAGCACTGAACAGTGAATAAACGGGAAAACATCGTCGGATAACTTGGTTACAAGTTGTACACTGAGAAAATAAAATAATCTGATCCTATGTGTTGTTATTTTTTTCGTTGACTGTTGATTAAACATGCGTGTTACACCAGCCACTGTGTTTTAAGTAATTTTTACAAGCAGTGTAAAATCTGCACATCCTTAGATACATGATTTGTCTAAATTCGGATACAGTTACATCCCGTGTCGTGACTGACATGATCCTGAATGAACGGATAACAAATCATGAACACAACCGATTGAACATAACGGTATGAGATAGCTTGTCACATTTGAACCTGACTGTCACAAGTAATTAGTGTGATTGTTGTGGGTCAAATTTTCTTTAATGCCTTGCCAATCAACGCGCATAAAAATTAACAGGAAACTAGAAAATATGGGTGAACATAAACTAGCATGGATTTATTACAAGTTTGATCTTAAACGAATAAATAACAACAAATTCGTAATCCTTCTGACACATTGCGACTGTTTACTGATCATCCTTTGCTAAGCTCATAGACTTATAGTAACAACTCACCTATATTCTCCTAAAGCACTATTTGTGATGTTGTATTATTTTGTACAGCAATACAGTTTTAATGTACCTTCCCTAGTATTTTCGCATTTGGCTCTGCTTACTTATAATTTGCTGGTCGTAAACGCTCTAGAGGACTTCGGTTATTAAATCTATTGCCTATTTGGCTTTTAAAAGGTGAAAAATCAATATATTGTTATTCCACAATTTTCCTGTGATACAGCTGTGGTAAGTGACCATCCGTTATTGACACATTATAATCATAATAATTGGCGGAACTTGAGAGAAAATGATAGTAAAACTCTTAACGTTTCTAATATCACGTATTCGTTTCTCGACACTATTAACTGAACGACAGAATAGTCTGCAGAATTTGCATAATAACTTGAAAACTGTGAGGTATTTGTTTTTCAACTATTCTCCCTTCAGAATAATCAGCATTAGCTTTCCACCACAGTGAACGTGAATTCCATAGTGGTCACATTGCAATACATTTTAATTAACTGCTATTCCGCTCACATGGTTTATAAGAATTCATTAGTTATGTGCACGCTGTACTCATTCTGGCGTGTATCACACGAAATATAGAAATGAATATCTAGATGATGAACACTAAGAGGAAACAATTCCACTTCGACTGCAGAACTCTTTGCCTAAATGTTGGTCTTGCACCCATTTGCCTAACTGTCATGGATTCAGAGTTTAACGGAACAGAATTTGTTGTTTTGGAAAGCGAATGCGGAGATGTTCTCTTATTCCACCTTCCAAGTACGGAGATCGCAGTTGAGAATAGGGTTTCCCAGTTTCAACAAAACACTACTACGAACAACAATAATTAGATGATTGAAAACATTGGAGAATTTAGACACAGGCAATAATGGCGATACTGAAGATAGAAAATGGTTCCGGTGAAACCCGTAGGATAAAAAAATTACGTTACTGTGTGAATACTTTAAATTACGTATTGATGAATAGGTGGTTACCGGACAGTTACCAAACTTATGAGCTAATTTCTCAAAAAATATCTTCCGGTGGATTTTAGCATCCATGTCCATAAATGAACTATTCTGTCAAAGACAGCTATAATCCTAATACGTAAGTGCGATGGAAAGCTTAGCGTCAAGGAAATCTTAAGTTTCTACCGACAAAAGTTTTGTGTAGTATCGCAACAACCACCCAGATACAAATTGTAGTTTGTGGAACTGTTCAAAATGCTTTTGTTAGGCATGTTTAGGGAACTGACTGGAATGTTTCATTCTGGTTTTACTTGGTGTTCAGATGGATACCGTGGATATCTCGCAGAATGGGCAGATATTGCTGCAAGGAACATTGTGTCAGCGTGTTTCCGACCCGACCGGACAAAACAGCAGACCAGCCCACTTTTGAAAGTTACGAGTCTTGTAAGTTTTCTGGAGAGCAGCGGTCAGCTAATCTCCTCGCGAAGGAGTGAAGTGTAATTTACTCTGTGAACAAAATGATAAGCATGAGATTGAAAGACGTTTACTTTATTAAAAAAGCTCGTCTCGTTTTCGAAGACCACAAGGTTAACTGTACCCCTGGTCCATAAACGAATTCTTCACGTGTTTTACCAGTAATTGCGCATACCGTTCGTCTACTAGCTGGGACAAACTTTGTAGAGGTAAGACAGACAGAACAACTAAACGCCTAGGTGACCGAAACATATACACTCCTAGAACAATCACGAAGTCTTTTCGATGACTTTCAACTGCCCACTTGATACGACAGTAATATCCTCGTAAATCCATGATTCTCAAAACATACTTACTTCCACAACTAAAGAGCCACGTATGAATGGTAGGTATCTTACACAGATGACAACTATGTGGATGAGTAGCCCCTTAGAAAGCCTTCGAAGGACCAATACAAAAGATAAAATGGTACCAGTTGTTCACATCAGCAGTTACTGTAAAAATCGTTCAGATATATTATAGTATCTGAAAGACTCCAGCTAGTTCGATGGCTTATCATTTAGTTCATTTACAGAAAACCAGATCCCACGCAATGAGTTCACTTACAAAGATCTCAGTTAATCATTTTATTGTTACGATTAAATTGTACTTCCCTATTTCCGTGAATTATCGCCGGTTAATCTAGTTTGGTTTCCCTTTACACATACCATTTCGTTAATAGGAGGCTTCTTATCTCGTCCCATAAAGTAATCATTAATTTAGATCAGTGAACACTGACTTGAATTTGCTTGAGGCTTACGGTGTCGCATATGCATGCTATCAACAAACACTGTACGACGAGGAGTTGGGGATGCTTCCAGCAGTGGAATGTTGCAAAACTTGCCTGTTGAAAACTAGCAAACCGTGCTTAGTCGAAGCCCTAAGTCATCAGGCAGCCAACGTCCCAGTGGTAAGTCCTGTTGAATTAAACCTATATATACAGGTTTTGACTTAATGCAACTTTCAACTGAAAGTTAATTCAAAACTTATCGGTCTACTGAACTTATATGTAACGTACTTATATTCGTTATTGAGCAGCGTCATCGACACACCTATAGTCAAATAAAACTGAGACACGTAAAAATATCCCACTCACACGCAACTTTATCCAGTGCACTGCCAAACCATATCCTCGGCTAAGTGTGAGTTGTCGGTTTTTGGCCTGTTGTCCGTGAAAACAGTGGTCACTAGGGGTAAGGTGCAACTGAACTACAGTCCTTCATTCACCTCCTCAGATCGTAAACAGGGTCATGATCAGGAGCATAAGCTATCGCGTCAATGCATAAGTGCTCGAATAACGCCATCCGTTTATATATCAATAAGTCATCGCAAGTGATTCACAGTAGATCTGTTTGTGCAGTTGGTGCAGCGGTCCGCTTTGTCCTTTTAGGTGGTATACGTATTATTACTGTAATTGTGCAAAACTGTGTATCCGATTTTGTGGAAAGTCATGGACAACATGCTTCTGGGACTAGTCACTAAAAGTGTAACGATGGCATTATGTTCTGGGTTTTCTAGCTGAAAAGGGTGTCCAACAGATGGCTTGATTATTTTAGTGTTAAACTAGGATCAAAGAAGAGTATGGCCAAACGACGGTGTTGCTGATTCCTCCGTAGACGACAAATAACCAGCAGGAAATTCTGTGGTGTTTGTCATAAGATCTTAAACAGTCATCACTTACGATGGCAAGTTTACACATACAATCACTAGGCTGGTTACTGCTCAATTCTCGAAAATTCGACAATCATTTGGAAACCTTGTTGACTGACCGTCGGTGGTCGACCGCGCACGTTCAGTAACAAATATCGATTAATTTTACAGTGCACCTTAAAAAATAATCCATTCACTGTTCATTTTATTTACGCTAGTAGTGTTTTTCTCGACTGATGGGACTTTGCGTAAGAATGTCAGGTGAAGTGTATGTATGGGGTTTTATTTCCTGCGGTTTTCAATACATGTGCTCTCATTGGTGTGAAGTTTAACTTACTCAGCTTGGTGTTTGACGATGTTTTAGAAATTATTGTTATTTTCCTGATTGTGTGAACTACAGTGATACTCGTTCACTAATGCATCGTCTATAAAAATAAATGCCTAACATATTGGATGACTTCCAAGTAGGGTGTATATCTCAAAACAGATAAACTCAAGATGAATCAGGAACTCTTGGTTCCCTCCAGCCAAGTAAACCTACTCCAAAAGTAATAAAAGCGATTTGTTGTAAGAATATGACTTCTTTGTGGTTTTATCTTTCGAGTGACACCTATGAGAGTACTGGAACTGGTGGATTCTGAATGAGTCACTGATATTCAAACTATTGTACAAAAGAAGAATCACATGCTGTCAGTACTCAGTTGTTTGTCCAGCGTACCACAAAGTTTTCGAGAACTTCACACCTGTCCCAAATAGGTTATGGAGCACTGTGTCTAGGGGACAAGGAATTTACAGGCTGTACACTGCATCATTTGGATGATGACCTGAGAATTAGGTTTTGGTTTTCACCCAACCTCACTAAAAAAATGAATCGATGGGAAGATGTAAATAACTTCTGACAAGTGAAGGAGAGTAAGTTTTTCGAAACATAGGAACCATGGTTCACTTGTAACACAGGCAACAACCAATTAAAATGCCCCACTGTAATACACGGGAGATTTCAAACTTTGTTAAAATTGCCAAAAGTCTTCTAAGATAGATATTACAGACCGTCACGTTTCAGTGGTACCCTTGGAGAAAGATAACCGTTTGTTTTCACGGTGTACTGCATCCGACTATATCTCGATTTTTCGAATCGTTTCTAAATTTCACATTTAAGAGACCAAACGTTTTCCCCACTGGTCGAGGATTTGGCCCTCCTCCGATGTGTGAACTTTTCAAAATCGTTATCTTTGATTTATGTTGACCCCCAACGTGTTCCTCGTTTCTGCCAGAATTTGTAGATACCGAGGTTTGACATTTAGATACCTCAGCCTCAGAAATAATTAGCTGGCCTGGCGCCCATTTAATACCGCCCAATACATCTGCTTATGCTACAGTTATATTTACCTTTCTAAAGCGGACGAAAAATCATTAGTTTTGGATGGTTGTCATCAAATGCAAGAAAAGAAAATGAGGCTGTTTCTGTCGATGGTTCGAATCCGGCCAACGTTAAGATTTTTCGCTGTTGAGTTTCTTCTAACTCATCAAATCTGTCTAACCACGTATTATAAATATTATTTCAGTATTCATTGGTGACGTTGATAGATTCCGGTGTGAAATGATTAAGAAATCTTGGGTAATTCAGTGGATTCCACATGACAGTGGATTGGTCAAGCAACTAGGTCCAAGCGTGAAATTTCTGGGCTTTCGGTATGGCTTAGTAGCTCAGTTGGTAAAGCCCTTCCCGCTTGTGAGTGTGTTGTCTCTGACGCTGGCTCGAATCCAGCCGAAGTTCAGATTTGTCGTTAGTGAGTTCATCTTGAATGTTTTGCCTGCTAACTGAAAACACGTACATTCCAGTCCTGAATAATTATTTCCTGATGTGTATGGTCATTTTACTGATCTCACCATTAAACGTTATGTTATCATTTTCTTTGAGCCTATAGAGAACAAAGCATTATTCAGTTTATGTCGAGCCAAACAGATTGAAAGACAAAAAAGTAGATATTGAGGTACTACTGATTAAGTTCGAACACATCTGACCGTTTCTTCTCCGAGACTGTTTTGGACGACTCGTTTAAAGATACTTGTTAAAAAAACCATCCGACATTGAAAAGTCTCCACCCTTAAGTTGAGATTCTTCAGTCAAGTACAAGCACATCGAGTGCGAATTGTGTCCCTTTTGTTGAATAAGCGAGCCCCTTTTGCCACCATTTTCTTCAGGTCTTTTCTGCTGTATTTGCAAATTACATAACTCTCCACAAATCGGACCACATTATTGGAAAGAGAAATGGCTTGCTTTACTAATCTCTGTTTCTGGATCATTTTTACTTAACTTGTTTTGTAACTAGTTCATCATCGATCTTGGGGGATGGTTCATCTTCCGTCACTTAGTCAACTTCACGGCAGCTGTGATTATATGAATCAGGTGTAACGCCAGTACACGGTTTTTGGGAAGCACAAGCCAAGATGTCAAGATGGACTTCAATCCACGAACCAACGACGGATCTTATCGCTTGCAACAACTGAACATTTCAAATTCTTACTGCGTCCCGAACATCATCGGCTAATTTCACATTGAATTTTAGAGGATGTTTTGGACACCTGCATTTTAATGACAAAATTACTTCGTGGCCAGGAAGCTTCAATAGCACCGTACCGTTTGGCTGTGGGCAGCGGAAATGTATGTTTAAATGCATCTTAAATAAGTGGTGACACAGAAACTTTTCAGTCCTTTGGCAGAATAATGCTGTTTGTTCCGAAAAAAACAGTGGTTACTATTCAGGCGCTACTCAGCGTACAGTAAAGGATTGACAACATTCGTGTTAATGTACTGGAAACCCCAGAGGATGCTGAGATTTCTCAACCGTGCATAATTACTTGCTAGTCATGCGGGTGGCCACTTCTTACGACTGTTCATTCCTTTTACGGCTGGACTGTCTCAGACCTTTCTGGGTTGGGACTGCCCATTCGAACTCAGCTTGTAAGCGCTGCGTCAATGCGTTCGTTTCAGTTTACAGGGCCATACATCTATCACGACAGATCTCAAGAATTACCGTAAGAGATTCAATGTTTACCTCAGTTATAGACAAAAAGTTTCAGCTGAACGATCGTGTACATGTGTTTTCAGCAGCCCATGTCTTAAGCAATTAAATACACATTGGGTGAATAAACAAATTACGTTCCAATTGACCTGCTTATTTTCATCCAAGTTAGTGAAACACAAATGTTACCGAATAGGTTGAACTTTTGTTGCTGTAGCACATTTGAATTGAAGTGAAAAGGGTCCTTATTTCGTGCAGTAGAATGTTTATGTCAGAAGAGGATGCTGACCTTAGCCCTGGCTTGAAGGATGGTTAGTGACAAGAAGATGTGTTTGGTGTTTGCTTGCCCACTAGAAGGGATATCTTAAAGAAAGCCTGTGATAACTTGCTTAAGATTTAACTGCTCCTACCTCAAAGTATTTTTCGTAACCTTCAGTGATAATTCGTTTAGCTGGACTTAATCCCATTTACACATTTTCAGTAATCTGGTTTTCATATTTCCAATTTAGCTTGAAATGTGGATTCAATTCTTTTACGAATGAAACGTTTAAAGTTTAAACCTTGAAAAACACAGCAACATCCATGAGTATAAATGTTGGTTACCTAATGAACAAACAAAACAATAACATTCTTTTTCGTGGTAAACTGAATAAATATTCATACTTGTGCATAACTGACTTTCACTCTTGGTTGAGACGGACAAATTAAAATGTTCTTTGCTGTGTTACACGTTCGTTATTCGCATGGTTGTGCTAATTTGAACAAGCAGTTCACAATTAGTGTCGTGTAAAGTGGGACACCTGAAATGTCAGACTAAGCTTTCCCGTGTTTCTTCGTCCTATGAGGATTTGTCTATAAGTCATTCATCAGACGAATATTCCACAGCCTCACTAGACTTTTCATGTGTCTACCTAAGATATTCTTTAAAATTATATTCAACAGATCACAGTTGTGTTTACATCTGTGTGTGTGCGTGTTTCTGAGAGCACTTGAGAACCATTTGTCCTTAACTGTCTAACTGTGAAGAAGTTAACATGCCTGAACTGCAGATTACCTACCACTTAAGTCAGACCCTTGAAAGCTCTCTCCTGTTTATTCCGTTATTATTTTTATTGTTAGATGGTTCAGGTATTTCCTGTTTAGTCGTTTCACAAAGAAAATTTGTTCATTGTCTCATTGATAAAACTTCAGCTGTTCAGCAAAATTTATTTTGACCTCTCCAGACCGGCAAGATAAACTGTGATTAATACAGGGAGAATTTCGTCAGATATGAGTTGAAAAAATGAGGTTTTACGCTTATTCCAATGTGAGGGGTGAAATTTACCAACTTGTTTGCATGCCTGGAGAACGCTTCAGATGTCCATGATAGAATTTATCTGAACAACCTGAGTAGACAGACTATTTGGCTTGCTTAAACCAAGGAAATTTTGATGGACTTAAAATAGTGGAAAGATGGAATATTACTGGAACAAAAAAACGTTTATGATATGCCTACAACCGGTCAGTTTC
Source organism: Paragonimus heterotremus (assembly GCA_013368495.1). Lineage (NCBI taxonomy): Eukaryota > Metazoa > Platyhelminthes > Trematoda > Plagiorchiida > Troglotrematidae > Paragonimus > Paragonimus heterotremus. Next base: position 27,862 of record LUCH01017202.1, read on the forward strand.
GTTTTGAAATCGAACTGAGATTGTGATGTTTTCTGTCCCAGAATTCCCCTTTATACATCCGTTTTCACTCGTATTTCAAGGTTCATGGACAACCTATGGCCTTTACCTTAAAAAGTTCGAGTCGGACAAGCCATCGCTCAACGGAATCGCACCAACGGACTAAGAATGACAGGAGAAAAATTCTCGATAAAAGTCGTCAGTCACATACTCAAACCAGATAGAAGTGCACAAGATCTGTGAGTAGAAGACGCCGCTGTGGTGTGGACTTGAATTCTGGTTCATAACCACGGGCGCGCGCGTCGTGTGGGAACGCGTCGAGTTGGACAATAAAGATCGTGCTTTATTGAACGACTGTTTGCTACAGTATGATGATACTCTAATCAAACGTCTCCAAGATAATTAAATGAGACAGATATGACAATATTTCAGGCTAAATTAAAATCGAACAACAATCTTCAACAGGTTTACTTGGAGACACTTCGCAAATGGTGGTTCCGACAAACTGCAGTGCATTGTCGTTGAATTCAACACGACCACGACTACACCACTTGTTAATTGCAAGTCGGAAAGTTTGACAGACAGTTGGGCGAGACTGTGATTAGCGGACCTGGGGCTTACTAGAACTGGAATCACCATGTGCTTAGTTTGAGTTTTTCGGTAGTTCGTGTTTTTTTTACTCTACCGCTCGATACGATAACTGTCCCCTCTGATAAGCATATTCATTTAAAGAAAAAAAAACGACTTATTCGTTCTTAAAAGGCTGTCTTGATAAGAGCAACTTCTAAAGCCATCTGTTCCTTATCTGTTCAGTGCAACGTTCGCATCGCAAACAACCTTCATTTATCTCCCCACCTTTTTCTTAAGAATCCCACTGCACTATTACGCGCATCGGGTAAAATATGTTTCAGCTGGGAGGTGTCCCATTATCACTGTTTTCCTTATCACTGACTTCAGACATCTTAGACAAGTTTATGTTCCAGGGTTTGTATATCGAAGTTAACGTCCAAACTGCTTTTGATGCCCAAAATGCTTCACTCTCCTGCACATGTGATTTGTTGTCCCCCTGAAAAAATCAGTCGTATGAGTTGTCATCTGCTTGAATCGGCTGGTTTATTGGTTCACTGGTTTCGTTCATTACAAACAGCACCCTGAAGATTAATAGGTTCATAGTTACTTAGAATGACAGGGGGGGTCGAAGAATATTCTAAGTCGACCATCACAGCATCGATACAATCCGGCACGATTAATATGAATGTGAGTTATAAGCTGGCCTACTGCTGCATAAGACAAGCGTAGCGTCTCATCGCACACGACGACTACTACGGTCTGTACCCTTCGGTTTTCGTCAAAAGGTGATCTAGGCTTCTGGCATGTATCTCACGACCTCTGGTGATCATTGTTCGACTTTGGTGTGAGTATTCATGATATTAATCGACGTTCAACTTTTACAGTGCCTATTCATCGACTGTTACCTTCTTTGTATTTTAAGTCCATAGTCCAATGAATCTTTAACATTGCCACTCCAGTGTCTTGATATGTACACTCGAAACCTGTCAACAGCTCGTCAATTCTCATTGCCACCTGACATGATGTGCTCCCGTTATCATCCAGTTAAGCGAGTAAATCTAACTCAACTCACCTAGTTTGAATAGTTTATCGTCAGAAAAAACCATGCTGTTCTAATCGTGAAGCAAGCGAAACCTGGTTAAAGTTCATCTAGAGTTACTGAGTTGATGTACTGTAGAACGCAAGGAAAGGTCAAGCTTAGCATACTTAAAAATTCCAGACAAACTTAAAAAACCGAAGTGGATGAATCGTGCATCTTTAAGTCCACTTTTTGTTTCAGGTGTTTTACTAATGTCCCGTATGTTCACGCAGTCAAATTCATCTTATTTTTGATCAGACTGTGCAACTGTTGTGGTTTCCTTCTCCTTTCTCCACAAGTTTGGCCTGATTTTTAGTTTTCAGCGGCTTCCTCTGATCATCCGCTGACTTCCTGCACTGCGGCAATACTGCAGACCGTAAACCAATGTCCAGTTGGTTGAAAATGTTCAGATGAATTTGAGTGTCTCTCGCGCTTCAGCACGTATCAAGCCCAGCGATCATTCGCTTGGCCTTACAATGGTTTAGGAGCACGAAGCATGTTATACACACTTGTTATTAACCCAAGCAAACCTACATCATGTAAACCTGTAATGTTTTTAGTCTTGCACGTAAAGCCTACATAACCGCATGACGTTAGTGTAATTCATGTTCGGACTGGGGTGAGAATCATACGTTCAAATATTTCCTACATAAGCTGACATTGTTTTCTTGTTAGAATGTTATTCAACTTCACTGATTCCGTGCTTCCTTGCATTTTATTATCAAAGAGTATGGAATGAAAAGTGATACCCCTAGTTTTATTTCGAGACGTTTTACGTTCGACTTCGAAAAAATAGGGAACAGAACAGGGTCTACTCAGCGAATGATTCGTTCCACATTAGCACTTCCAATATTTAACCGGAGTCCCACAACTGAGCTGGCTCGCAATGTTCACTTGTTAGTGAACAGGAATAGGAAATGCAATAAAAAAGGTAGACAAGAACCAAACGGAAGTTCTGCGTATTTGTTAAAGAATCTGTGTTGGTATTTTCTAACGTAAATAGAAAAAGTATCAAGTTATTTGTTCATCTTATGCGGATCAATCATTCTTAGGAGTTTTGTGAATCCAACCAGACAGGACAGTGTGTCTGATGTCACGAGGTTCCAGCTTAGCGTGTAGTTATTGAAAAAGTGGACCTGAATTTAAGGCGATCGATAGTTTGGATCAAACGATTTATCACTCAAGTACGCTGTACTAGACGTGGAAAATATTTTCGCCAATCGAAACACATGGCAAATTGAAAGCACCGTGTTGTTAATTCAAGTATTGCGCACCTAATTTACAGTCGTTTTGATGGGCTTTTTGAAAATTATCTGGACTCGGAGCGTGAATGAACGCATGTCCAAACATCCAAGCTTATTTCAGGTTGAACAGCACCCGCAATGGATCACAGTTGTCGCATTCGCATAGACGTTCCAGTCGGCCCCTTCTGAAAAGAAGCACTAGACTCGAGTTTTGCTCTCATTAGAGCTCGTCATTAGTAGTGCATATCCTCGCCACTGCCTGGGCTAGAACCATGGTCATGTTGTTCATGGGGCAACCGTGTCTACCACTGCACAGTGGCAAGTATATGCTCTACGACTGACGAGCTCTAATGAGGGCGAAACTCGAGTCTAGTGCTTCTTTTGGAAAGAGGCCGACTGGATAGTTTATGGGAATGCGACAGCTGCGATCAATTATGGGTGATGTTCAACTTGAAATAAACCAAATCCACGACTACTCATCAATAATCCATGCCTATGTTATCTCATTATCGCCCAGATTTCTCGCGAACTGGCTTGGCGCTTTCGCCTACGCGGCAGTTCGGTCACAGACACGGGGTGTACAACCGTGATATTGTTATGACCCCAATCCAAATAGTTTTCGAAAAGTGCAAGCGACCATCAAAAGCACTATAGATAATCAGGTGACACGATGTAAGAGAAGTCGCCAATTTACGCGCCCTTATTAGTAGTAACTATGTGGGTTGACTGAAAATATTAAAGTCAGTTATATAATGACGTTGTGAACGTGAATGATGATCAAGAATTGGTACGCCTTTCACACCAACTGGTAAGGCCTGACAACTGAAGTTTTTCAACAGTCACCTAACGGTAGGTGAATTTTTGCGGTATGAATAAATATACCGCAGTGTTACAAGCAGTTTCTTGTTTTCATCAACGGGTACACTACTGCGTCTCCCATACATAGTTATGTGGGCAATTCGCAGGCTTACTGTTCTACCGATAAAGAACATGATCAAATTTTCTTGAAATTTATAAACACGACGAGTGACAGGATCACAAACTTTCGTTTCTTAACCGGAGTGTAGCTGTAACGTTTTGATAAAATTCTGCACAAGAATTTTGTGTATTCGGAAATTCCCCTGTGTTCTAAAGATTTGCAGCGGTTTCATCACAAAAATGACGAAACCACAGAACGACATATTAATTCATTTTGGTTATATTTGGGTTTGTATTGAGCACAACAGATTTGTTTTGGTTATTTTCATAACATTTCTATTTCACCTACGTTCAGCGTTAGGGTCAAGCTAAAGGAGAGTCGACGATAGCACTTTGACGTTCTGAAATGGCGGAAAAATTGTCTTAAAAGAACGAAAGTAGTTGTCATGATCCCCGTCATCCTTCGTTCGGTTTCTATGCATGCGTTCGTTCACAGATTGTAGGGAGGCATGTGAGTTTGGTAGTTATTGCTAAGCTACTGTAGCCCGTTGAAGAGGAAATATCTTAAACTGATGTACATACTGGATTACCAAGCGGATGGAAAGAAATATACATTACACTGAACGGAAGTCAAACAAGAAATGGTACTTTCAGGGTGTAAATTTTTCAGTGACACCCGTTTTGTCGTAAGCAAAAGAGAGTTTGTTTTCGTTGTAGCATTTATCACCGTTCATCTTCACGGAACAGGAGATCGATATGCTACTGACATTCTCCTAATACAATAGTTGGTGCCGTGATCAACATTTAGGACACAGGTTCGGTGACCATAACTGTTTGATTATAGGGCGTCGAGAGGATTTTTGCGGTTTTCCAAGAACGTGCCCGAGGTGACCGTTGTACGATTTTTCACACAGACATTGGGTAACGCATAACAATGAACCAACGATCATAACTAATCCTACTGAACAAATTATCGAGGTGAATAGATAGTCCACCTCGACGAATTCGATCGACAGATCGTTTCCGGGAAATGGATTACAATTTGGTGTCGAACAGGCTGACAATTAATTATAATCATGTAATACGAGTTTCATACTCAAATGAGTTCTTCCGAACAATCTGGAAGTTCGAAAACAGCGATAACGAGCTGAGCTTCAAAAAGGTAATGTACACAACATTCAGGCAAAGTACAATAACAGACAACTGGTTATTCTTTCAGCTATCAAATTCACGTAATGAAGTAAAAACATTTGGGTCATGATCCATTCAGAAGTGAGCAACAAGAGAGGTAAAATATACAAAAAGAAACATTTGGGAGGGATAGGATTGGGTCGGATTTTCACACGACTGAACTTCAGAGTTTGATACATACGGAGTCAAAACCGACTGAACGAGGCCTGCGACCGTACGAATGTGCCTCCAAAGCAGACGATTCTAGAGACACTACAAAGAGACTGTTGCAGTGGACCGCCGCAAGGTGGGCGCTAATGAGAAGGTTTTATTCATCGTAGGCAACGAACTGGCCTGTGAAAATACGGCTTAATTCTAACGATGACACGCTCTCCTAAGACAGGTTGATACCGAGAGCGCTGTCGAAAGTCTCATCGGGGGCGGGAAAGGACTTGGAAAAACGCCTGCTAACAGACCAGTTAACGAAAGGGTTTTTACCAGTAGTTCGTCAAAAATTATTGGCACGTCAGATGGTTGATGTAGCCCTCAACAGTTAGTTGATAACATGCTGGTTATCAGGAAGGATAGTTTAGAGGAGGTTGGTGAATTAAACAAACTCCATATCATTATTGAAGCGCTGGCTTAGGGAGTACCAACGTTGAAAATGAGGATGGCAGGAGGGTATGATAGTTGCATATGTTGCGTATGCATAAAAACTGAACGCCAGCGGAGAGTATGACCGTTGGACAAGAAGAAGTAATAAAATGAACCTTCTGCTGATTGTTTTGCGTAAGGAAAAACTCAACTAGAGTTGAGAATACTGTCTGACTGGCAGAGAACCGAGTTGCTTGGATTAGTGTAAGGGAGGTCGTTCAACAGTTCACAGAGGTAATGAGAACAGCGAGTAGAATCACATTCAAAGCCGATGGCCTGAAAGAGCCTTAGTTTCAAATCGGTAGCATGTCATTAGACGTTAGTGTGGCCTTTTCTCCAGCGCACACCAAACTACACTCGAAAGCAGGTTTTTTAGCCATAACGGAACCATGTTGCTTTGTAACAGATGTTCGTACTGTAGCATGAGATCCTTCAGCTAATGGACGAGTATAAACTAGAAGTCAACAAACTGCAGCAAACATCCTAATCAAGTATAGTCGATGAGAGTAAACCACTCATTGAAGTCGTTCAGAAGCTCGAGAACTGCTCACTAGTTACAAATAAGCGTGCCTCCATTGTGAACGAACTGAACATAAATTGTCTACTTTGATCGTTTCGATGTAGAGAGATCCATACGCACCTGTGGTAGGAAATTGAACAGCAGCTGAATTATACATGGTAGGGAATGAAGGATTTTGCACCTACTTACGAATTCACGTAACAATAACGCCAGTTTCTAGAAACAAGTGACCGTTTGAAATGATACACCACTCAGCTAGCTGTCATTATCAAAATATGAATAGTGTGTTGAGCCGATGTGATAAACCTCTTCCTATTACAAATTGTGGTAATCAATATATTGTCATTATAACAGACAGTTTCAGGAGACGGCCTGAAGTGTTGTCGATGTTTGAGCAGCATATAAATACTGTACACACGACCGTAATTTAACACGTGAGCAACAGTAAAATACGGTGGCCTGAATACGGAACATGCAGCCTTCTTTTACGCGATGTAGATTTATTTAAGCGTTTGGGATGGTTCATCTACGTCTTACGTACACCATCCACCGCCTACCCCCATGGTGCTCTGTTTGCGCTTATCAGCAAAGTGGACAGCCAGTCAAATGGTTTCGGGATATGATGGAACTGAGTTCAGATTCTTATGCTAAACCCTCCCGCTTGAATTCAAAAGACGTTGAATATCGCTAGTCACAGACTTTGAAAGAAATGGTTACAGGCAGCAGGTAGTGAAGACAGCGTCGTTAGGTTTGGCTTTATGACCTTCTACACCTGTTGCTACTCAAAGTTCTTTCCAGAGAAAATTTCATCACTAGCCTCAATAAAAATGGATAGTTTCTTTTTTGGTATTGACACAGGTACTGCGCTGCGTTTGTCCGGTATTTTTGTCAATCGTTTTAGCCTCATGTGGCTGAAATGACATCCGGTTCGTTTTGGGATGTGTGTAATACCATTAATGATAAGAGTCCAGTCGGCGCCAGTCAGACGGAGGAGCGAACCTCTGCTGCACTTGTGTGTAGAACGATTTGTTAAGGTTCGTGTAAGATTTAAAAAAACTAACTGTTGAATCGAAACAGTGGAAGGCAGTAAAAAATTGGGTAATCAGAGTCAAGATGCCTTCGGAACAGAGGTTGTCTTTCTACAGAGCAGTGATAACTTTTTCAATCACGTGAAGCATTTTTGTGTCACTCAGACTTTTGGTCACCCATACATTTTACGTAACAGACAGGAGACTCGTGTTTACCTATTTATTCTAATGATAGGCAACAAAAGTGTTTTTCGGTTGACTCATTCGCTAAAGACCCACATTCTGTTGCAACCCTAATACTAAACGGGTCAACGAGACTGTGAATCATTGCCTTCGAGGTAAATCATGTATCGCTGTCATCGCGCTTTTGCAATGCAGGTGCCTACTCAAGTTTATGCCAGTCATCGCTCAATCGTCTAGATATAGACACATCCAGTGTAAGAGTAGACATTCGTGAATTATCTTCGATTTCCGCCTCGTAGTTGCATTTAAACACATTGTTCACCTCCATCATTCTGATCAAGTGGAAGTAGAGATTTAGATTAATAAGCAAAAATCTTAAACAGTCCTGCATTCAGATTTTCAACTGCTCATGTTGTCCAGTTGAATAGAAAGAGTAATTACAAGATTGTACATTGATCAATTTTGAATTTGTAGTCTTCACATTCACATAAACCGTTTAGCAAGCCTCGTCCAGAAAGAAGCGTTACAGTCGACTTTTGCCTTTGGTAGATTCACAGCGTCATCGACCAGGGATGATGTTCAAGTTATGTCAACTAAATCCTCTACTTAACCATAGTTTTGAGTCTACAGTACCTCCCAGACGATCTAGGTCGGAATCTTGTTTTTGCAAATATTCTTGAGAATTTACGTTCAATAAAAGTGTGCGAAACATTTCACTAGGCATGGTGCGGGAACTGGTGACACCAGAGGTTTGACTCAAAATCCGATTGCCACTGAAATACACTAACTTTAGTATCACTAAAGATTTTAAATCCATAAAAAATGATAACTCTGTGTGTAGACTACACTATCTAAGAGCGAGTGCGTTAACCAAAACAAAAATAAGTCACTTTTTGGCTTATTAATCGTGCGGTATCGACTACATTTTCGTACGTAATAAATGACAAACAGTGTTATGTGATGAAAGTATTCAGACAGAGCATTTTAAGATCCATTTGAAGTCATTCGCACAATCATACTAGCCGTACGTACTGCATACCCGATTTCTCATCTTAAACTTACCAAATGAAAAGTAGCATATCCGCACTTATCATTTACGGCCGAATGTTTGACAATCCCATTTTGTGTTTGCATGAAATGAATACGTGAATGAAACAATTTAAAGTACCACAACATAACATGATAGGATGATAATAACTGATATGTTACTTGTTCACACCCCCATCAGTGTGGTTAGACGCTGTCCACCCCGTTGTGTCAGTCTGAACTGGCTACCGCCACAAGAACTTCAAGTGGTGATTACAAGTACCACGTCACACATATCCCCCTCCACAAAGAACGCTCGTGAAACTGAGAACCCAGTGTGTAAGTGTCGGATCGTGGTGTGAAGGGTTGCTGGTTCGACCATCATTATAGCCATCTGCACCGCATGATTCCAGGCAAGCGGTTGTGGAGTGTCGGCGTAAAGTAGGTGGGAATCATCTAGAAAGTATACCATGCTATCTTTCAGCGCAGATGGAAGTGCTAGTCATCAAACTGATCGTCGGTTGGTAAACATAGGTCAGCAGCGATCTCGTTACGCCTATCGGACTGACCCGGATCTTCCATTAACAATGTTGTTCTGGCTCAAAATATTAGTGTTACTGTTGTCACTGCTTAGGCCGAGTATTAAAACTTGGTCCCAGTAGGTCAACTCAAAAATATTAAGCCTGCGATGTGTAGTTCAAGAGCCACTTTATACTGTTTTGTAAAAATGTCAGTGGAACTGATTTTGCCCGCTACTGACTTTAAACTTAATTTGATGATCATGTTGAGGAAATCGTATACTTTCTTACTAGTACCACAAGATATTGTGTGAAGCAGTGACTTAAGCGTAACGTAATATTCGTGTTGGACAACTGATTTTATCAATGAACTTGAATAAAACATCAAAAAGACGCAGATTACATAATGTTTCTCAAGGTAACATTACCAGTTCATTCTTAGCTAAAAGTGTACATCTCCCAGGTTTGATAAAACATACAGTTCGTCAAAGACGGAGTGTGATACTCCCTCGTAATTCAGACGCATAATTCCATATTGTGCGTCATGTATTTCACGGTACATTGTAACATTTTCTACACTATTTTCCATTTCCTAATTCTGATTATTATTCACACGTTTCACTTGCCTCAACTTCTCATGTACAACCAACATTTAAACCAACTTAATCGAACTAATAAATAATCAGTTAATACAACTCACTTACACTTTTCGGTTCGCGAGCCTTGCGTTCTCTCTGCGTCCAGTACCGCTAGTAAAAGCAGATTTTTGGACAATTGGGAGTTAACCGAATCAACTGGCTAATGTGGCAAAAGTTTCTCATTTATCTGCCATCGGAATTAATCTAATGGTCGTCCAACGAATCTCATCTCTGGCGCTGTCCTCCTATCTGGTAGTGGTTTGTTCAAACTAACGGACTTTGACTTATCAGTGAGTCGTTCATATTTTACCCATATATCTCCTGTTTAATTTGCACGTCTATCTTTGGGCCTATCCATAACTGTTACGACTCTTCTTTGATACTACCATATTTTGGTTATTTTTATCATTTGACTGATTAGGCCACTACAACATATTTGAGTCAAGATATAAAAAAGTGAAAGATCACCTAATTTAATATACGGTTTTGTCATAGGCATATTACGTGGCATGAAATAATCGAATATTTTAGGTCATGATTAAGTGACATAAAAGTTTCCGAGGCATTACAGATTGACTTAATCTTTTGCTAGAGATGTTTCTGTGTTGATCGATGCATGCCAGTAAATACGGTGGGACATTTTGATACGTTGGAGAGCGAAAAGGAGGAAGTGGATGCACACTAAACCACTTCTTCAGAACCATGTTTATCCCTGTTCAAGTCAACTGTTGCATTCAGTCAGTGCCGGTAACACATAGGGACATAAGCAACGAAGGTTGAACTGTATTTTAAATATGTCTGCCCGGTTTGAGAAATTAGGATATGGTGTTTGTGAATCGTTGATAGGTTCCTGTTTGTCTACTGCAGCTGAAGTGTTCTATCGTCTGCAACTGTCACAGTGGGTGACAGGGTACATGGAACAAGCTTTCATGGCTGGCATAACATCAGCATTCTAATTCCTCCAATAACTTTGGGCGGTCACAAAAGCGACAGATGTATGTGGGCAACCCACGATTTCGAGGTTATATTGCACTAATATATCTGTCAGGAATGATTCTAGGGGATTCCGTGGTTTTCGCTGGAGGACGTAGTAAGCATGCAGGTCACGACGCAATCAGGAAACAGGGCTAACGTCTACGACACAATCATCGCGATTTATCGAAACAACCGGAAACTCATACTTCAGTTTGCTGAGGCATTGACTTGTAAATGCCAAAATCCCCGTGATTAGAAATAACGTGTTGGTGCGGCGGTTACATCAGTAGTCACTACTCTACGTTTTTCATTTTCATGTTTGTCTGTATAATCCTTTAGGCTACGAAGTCCACCCAGTGAAATTTTGTACTGATGTTCAAAATTAATTACACGCCTACGCGGGATCAGAAGGTACATGTTACTTCTTTAGACAGGATCTATCTTTTTGCTGTCTCTTTTAATCATGATTCAATAAAAGATTATTCGGTACTGTGAAAATTATTGAAGAAAATTACAACTTATGAAAATGTCTAGTGTGTTTTCTCATCGTTGTAAAAAAATCTCCGGTTTTCGTGATAACACTCGCTAACCTTGAAGATAGAGAGTCTACCAAGTGAACAATTAGATTATCCATCCAGGAAGCTACATTTGGAGAGAACATAGTTGTTCTGCCCTGAGGGGAATAGGATTTCATCTCATGAAATTCAGTCAATGTAAAGGCAGTATTGATTGAAGCCGAAGAACTCTCTTCAAGTAGAGCAATACTATAACCACTGCACGCGATCAGTTTAACAATGACAGCATGAAAAAGGTGGTTGTTTGTTAGGGAATGCAATCCAGTCACTTAACGTTCTAAAAGGTTAAAATCTTGCAAACGGTGATTTTCCTCTTTGTGTTTTGACTAAGTGGCTCATAGTTCCTACTGCAATTGGCCTTTTGAGTAAAATAATTTCATTGGTCTAAATGAACCATTTTTTTGTACAACGTTTCTTGCATTCTCCTGGTGCCAAAAGATCATTCATGAATACTATCGCCTACATATCCCAGGGCTCATAAGGTTGACGATGGTTTGACGTGCAACAGGAACAAGACTTCTTCTAGAAAACCCATATCCTAGGTTAATTAATCCAATTTACATCAGCTTTTAGTTTGTCAGAGCAGTTTTCCAACGCGTCTCAAACCAATTTACTTATTGTGGCGATCTTCCCTGAGGTTATTGCGTAATTAACTCGGGTTTGGTAGGGCATAACTGCAGTATCTTTTGCTCCTCAGGGAAAACAGCTTATTCAAAGCACCAGACTATATTTTTCATCCACTTCTGAAAAGCTCATTTACTTAACAGAGGCACTTAAAGTGATTGAGAATGTATTCCCCAAGCGGAATGGCTTCTTTCTTGGAAGTCTTTCCAATTAAAAGTTCGCGATTTTGCTAAAAGTAGTATGCATTAAAATTATGACAGTCACCCAAGGAAGTTTTACCGCTACGAAAACTGATTTGGTCTCACGAATTAATGGTGTGTCTTATCCAGCTGTGCCGATTCTACGTAATGCTTCTTGGTAGTCAGTTGAACGAACTGATTACCGTTCATGGTGTTTCTTTTGAGAGATGGATCACAGGATAATAAGAGAGCAATTAACTGGTGACGGATAGTTTAGAATTTCCAGCTGTCTGTTAAAATTACAAGCACTATAGACAACACTGTCAAAGGCTCGCCTCTGATGTTCTTTTACCCGTCAATATAAATCAATAGTCAAAAGCCTAACAGACAGTCTGTGATCGCATTTTGCATGCAGCATGCTTTAACGTGAAACATTCGTCTTAATCTTAAGGGTTTACAACCTGATTTGGAAAGCTTTTGCTTGACACGTTCACTGCAAGTTTGTTCATTATTGATGAGTACAAAAACAACGTATTGCTTCAAAGTTTTGCCTTCTTTTACTTCTTCACCTCAGGATAAATAGTTTCATTTGTAGCCATTTGTATTTAAAAACATTCGAATTCCTTGTCTGTTCTACTGTTTAAAGACAAGTTGATACAGGTACAGATGACAGTACTCAACACCACCTAGGTCATGTAGGACATAAGTTGTTACAAAAATTCTGGATGAACTCTCTTAATAGAAGGTTTACAATGCAGTTAGCAAAGATGTTCAACTTAAGTTTCACTGAAACCTAAACTTGCCGATCAAACTCGATGAATAATAAATAATTTTTGTTCGATTTTTTATTGGTTTGACGAAAATGTTGATAAAAAGATGTTCGCGTATTACTCGATGTTAATTCCGCGGGAGGTTTCAATCTTATCCTGTGGTTTGTTTCGATCCAACAGAGAATGTTCAGTGAGTTATTTTTATCACATGAGAGAAACGGAGTACATATAAATGGAACTGAGAGGAAAAACACACATAAGAATGTTAAGTTATTTTCAAGTTGAACATCGCGCATTTGATTGTAGCCTCCACATTCGAACGGACTTTTCAACCGACCCCTTTCGAACTGAAGCACTAAACTCGAGTTTCGCTATTGTCAGAGCTCGTCACTAGTGCCTATTGTTGATGGCGTGTTTTGACATTTATAGTGATACAGTTTAGCACTTTCTAGTAGCGCTGGGGTTTACATATTTCAATGTTGTGCAAGCTATACGAACAAAAGACAGATTTTACAAAACGGGTACTGTGCGGAAGATGATGTGTGTACGCGCCAACACACTATACTAACCCAACCAACAAACGTAATGCGAAATTAGTCAATCCCAATATCCATGCGACGGTGACGTTAAAATTGCTACAGATTGTTAGTAAACCCATCGCTGTTGAAAACTAGAAACGATGCTCAAATGTTTGCTCACGTGTAGAAACACACACACACACACACGCATAACCATGAAGGTCCTGAGTTGTGCGCTTGCCTTCGATCAGCACCCAATAACCCGAAAGGTTGAATTAGGTACCGGAATGGGCTAGGAACGTCTAGATCACGTTCCATCTAGGCAACTTATAAGATGCATTAGGTTCAGCGAATTTCTGCGCGTGTCAGACTCATGTAGGCAGGTTCACTCAGTCGCAAAGTAAGAAACGTGCAAAATACTCCTCAACAAAATCTATCGCTTTCAATAAAATAATAGGAAATCCTGACTAGAATTTTGTCAGTAAATATTTAAGAACATGGAAAGAAAGTTAACGGAGAGTTGGATAAACTTGAGAACATCCTGTATTAATTCAATTAATTTTCGCCCAGTGGTCATACGAAAATTATAATCAGATTAGTAGACTGAAGAAATAATTTAAATGATTCATCAAAACATTTGCTTTTGATAATTTAGAGAGGAAAAGGAATTTTATGATCACGAATCCATATTCACAAGTTCTTGTGATTCTTTTGGTTTTAAGAACCACGGTTTATTTTGACTTCTGCTCTCATGTTTGTTAAAAATTGGTGTCATCTGCCGACGTACAGCAATTGATGATTATGCTCGCAGATTGCTGGATGACAAGACTGGAGTTATTTCTATTGTGGTTTGCATCAGGGGGTGAGAATATGTCGACAAAGCGATGAAGCGCAAAGAGAAGATATGTATGATAAAAACTAAGTCAAAATGGCGTTCTCCAGTTTTGTACACTTGTGTTGTACGTGCGTGTGCGTCATCAACTAATCTGTGGACAACGCGACAAACAGAACGGGACGTGCTTCGAATTCTGAATTCGTGTGAGGCTAGTGCTCACTAAATTTGTAATGCACCGACGCCAAATAGAACCAAATTTGTAACTGAGCGGCGCGGAATTGGATGAAATACAAAATCTAGACAGTGTCAAGAAGTCGAATCACGAGTAGGAGGAGGTTGCTTGAATAGATTATTGTGAAATTATGAGACTTACGACTGCACATCTGCAATGACGACAGTTTCAGTTACCGACAAGAGGACACGGTGTGAAATTAGAGCCTTATTTCGACAATGTCATTATGGTAGTCTTTAAGCCATGTTGAACCGTAACTTTGATAACACTTCATGATGTTCTTCAACAACTAGAAACAAAGATGACTGATTTCGTCCTTGCACGTACTAAGCAGACTGACCGAGGTTCTATCGGACAACCCTTCGAATTGCGAACTAAAATCATCTTTCGTCCGATCATCAGTCCTATGAGGACCGCTTTCGATGGGACGATTATTATGACCGATATAGATCTTCAATGTAGAAAAACACAGCAGCTAAAGAGGCATGAACTTGCGAGGGGCATTTAGTGACGTCCATCATCGGTGGTAATCTGCCGTGGGTTACCAATTTTGGAAACTGCATCACAATATATTGTAACCGGTATGGATGATCGTAGCCGGCGTAGACTAGCGGTCCGAGATAAATTCTGGCAATCCACATTACCCTGGCATGAATATATTGTATAATAACATCCCGTATAAGTTTGTGTCTACATCATATGGCTACCTCTGGAATTGTATCACATGGTTATAAATAGACTTGTTCATTGGGCCGTTAGCAGTTACGTTAGTTGAGATACATCTATATGGACAAATCACCTGTTGTCTTGGATCGAGAATATCGTTGGAATCAGTTTGTTAAACCACAGTCAAGATCACCTGGGTGCTTCCGTTTGACTTTGCAACACATTTAATGCTACTGAGTACAGGATGTTCGGCGGACATCGAAATGCAGTAAATCTGAATTCAAAAGGTAAAGGTCACGTCGGGATAAACAAACACAAATATGGAGTTGATTGTGCATAAAATCACCTCAATTGTTCAAGTGTGAATTGTTCTTTTCGAGATGATATTTCACTGACCGAGACTCGCAGAACCTGGAACGATGTATTTAGGCGAGAAAAACACAAGTTAATTAGTGTTAGTGAAAATGAGCACAGCCAAACATATAGGATGCATCCACTTAAGCCTGATTGCCGTTGAACACACAATTTCGGGCGTTGAGGGATTACTAATAGCTTTTGTTGCATTTTCCGAACGATAGCATGTAATCAGAGAACGGGAACGCCCACAGTCGAGCATTTGTCTGCAGTCCCCGAACAGATTACATCTGAATAACAGTTCCTATTAAGACAATGGAAAACGCAAAACATCTTAATAAAAAATATCTTCAAACATGATTAAATACACTTATTCCCCACAAGTTCGGATCAAATATACAAGAAGTTAGCTGCAGGAATATAACGGATGATTCATATATGCATTTTCTTAAAATATGCCTGTCACAGTAATACCATGAGTATCATGAGACCGCGAACAAGAAAGTTGTTGGTTTCTGTGTGCCGGAAGACTGCTTTGTTGCTTAGTTTGTCATCGAACTTGACCTTTAGATTGCATCATCAAACGAGGCGGTAATATCCTCGAGAGACTGTTTGAAATTAGCGGTTAATGAGGTGTGAAGAGTACCTGTCCTAGTGTGTTTAGCAGGGTGAATTTTAGACTGTACAAAGGATCCGTTATAAGGAACTAAAACAATCAAATCGATGGAAGCGTCTTAACAGCAGTGAACGGGATAGAGAAGGTAACAATCCCTATGATCTGGTCGACCCACAAATAATTACACATACTTGACATTGTTTGATAACTAGATGCCGATGTTAACTGTAACCTTGTTGCCACTAATAAAACTGAATAAGTCAGACCTACATAAATTCGACTAAACATCCTTCTGACATAAGTGTTATACGGCGTCTGCATATTAGGTTTTCAGTGGAATAATGTTAATAACATCACAAGCAAATTAAAACCCAGCTAGGATGAAATAACGAAATAAAAAAATAGACGTGCACGCCTCGCGTTTTTAAAAATAGTGCCAAGGAACCTGCCAATGGACGCCCTCATTAGAAGAAATAATCTGCAGTTACTGAGACAGATAGTGAAAAATGCGCTGTCAACACTGTTTCAACACGATACAGTATCACTGCGTTCACTTTTAGATGAATCTGTCAATGTTTTGTACGTTGCTTCTGGTGAAGTGCTGGATAGCCTACAGAACTTGAGATCAGAATATTGTTCGGAATATTGCTTGAGGAATTTGATCAACAAATAGAAATGTGCAACAGATTAGATGGTTCAAAGGAAAAGTTTACGGCACCGTAGACGAGAAAATAGAGACCAGGGTTAATGAAAATGGTGTACGTTTATCTGTTTTAAAGGTAACCAGTGTGCACTGAGTGGAGAACAATATTCAGCGAATAGTAACGGATGAATGATGTGGGAAGAATTGTCTGCCGGCTTTCAGTGAGAAAAAGATAGATGTGCTTGATTTCATTGGAAAAGTGTATTCATGGTAGTAACTTTATAATTTGAAAAATTTCTCAGTCTTCCACTAAACACAAGCTACGAATATTTCAACGATAAGAATAGTCAAAGTAAGATACAGAAGAGCTTTCAGGTATGAAAATAGTGTTAAGAACAAGCAGGTTGATAAATTTGTTATTTTAGAAAAGATCTGATTGATGGATTCCAGTATGGACTGCATGAGAAATCATGCTTGATAGTCGCTGTCCTAGATAATTTGTTGGTCATCATATGATACAGTTGGATGGGTGAGTGACTGAATCCAAACATTAGATTCCCTAGCTGAGAATATGGTTTTGGAGCGAAGCCAGAAAAGCACTTATATGGATATTTTGTCCTTGTCAACTCCTCGACTCCATCCAAACCTTGGATTTTTCACAACCCGATCTCTTCCGAAATATGTTGGTATGACCCGGATGGCCATTGGAAACTAAAAGTTACCAGCCCACGATGATACGATGTAAGAATAGTGTACACGCTGTACAGTAGCTATCGAAAACACGACTCACCAAAAAAACACAGAAGACCCTAAACTTTGGTTGCCGGTTTTTTACTCTTCAACCAAAGATGGCATAACAGAGGAGCGTCTGTATGTATATGGGTTCAATAATAACTTATTCCAACGAGTTAAAGAAACTTCCATAGCCGACACAATCGCCGCGGAAAACTAGCACCTTGAAGATGCAATGACAGATATCCACAATGGTTTAAAAGACAGTTCAACAAATCGCAAGAAAACAACCAACCTGTCCATCTTGCTAAACCCAAAACAGCACTCATTCGACTTCCGTTCAAGCGAAATCATGTCCGGTCAACCTTGAATATACGATTTTGCTTCCATTGTTCAGCGCGTTCCTTAGGTGGCTGAGGTAGTTATCAGTAGAATGGCGACGCTAGCTATCGAGGACCGCCTATCTCCTCCTTTTATCTCGCACTAAGTGTACCATTATTCGGTTGGATACAGTTCCATCTACATAGGAGTGACGGAATAGCAGCTACAGGTCAGGATGACAGAAGTTGTTTATGTGAGCGTGCAGCCGTGTTGGCCGGCCTTTCGGAAGTTGCGCGGGTGACGCTAAGAGTTATTCACACAAAACACCAGCTCCACCCATCGCACAACTTTCGTTCGAGACAACCCAAAAAATTAGTTGCCCGTTGGTATTTTCAACCATCTTCACGCATTGGTGCAACGGTTACTATTGTTGTGAGACAAGAACACGGATGGCGCAAAGGTTGTTTATTTAGAAAACTAACACGGGTTGGGTGTTCAAACAGAACAAGAAACAAAAATACTTATCTGCATATGGCAATCGTCCCAGAAAGTCCCGGCTGCCACAAACGCTAATGCTCAGCTCCTTTGCGTAGCCAGAACTATTCCACGGCATACTGCACTGTCGTGTTGGTGTGATGTTTCTTTCCGTGTTTTTCTTGCGACTACTTTGACGGCAAAATGCATACTGTCGCCCCACCACTGAAAAGTGGTATGACTCGTATGGGGCGATTGCTCCACCCTATCACACTATTACATGATTACAACCACCATCATGTGCAAAAGGTATTGTCAAGTTACTTACTATTTTGGTATTGCACACGAATTTTTTCATAACTGAAAATGACACGCTCCGCAAATGACGATTTTATGCATACGACATATCTTTCATCTCAACAGCAAAATCGTTTCGAAAAAGCATCGTGCAATATGCCGCTACTAGCTTGCTTTTATATACATATGCATATATATATATATATACATAGTATATATGTGTATATCGGAAGAGGGAAGGCTGTCCCTTGTACTTAGAGAAACTCACGTTAACTAATACAATAAATGTGGAATCGCTCCGTCAGGTGACAACGAGGAAGGTACACAAAGTTGAGTTTTAGCAAGCTATCCGCGAAACGATAATATTGAATATCAACAATATTTGTTAAAGGAAGTCTTGAAGACCAAATCATTTTTGGAAAAAATATACTCGTCCTGATATAGACTGTGCATGGTGACTTCGGGAATTTGTAGACAATATGTCTGTGAAACCGAAAATATTATTGTTTAGTTTTAACGGTTATCTCGAGGGTGAACATTGTGGAAGCAATTCACTAAACGTTTGTGACAAACTACACCATGTTCCAGCATGACAACGGGTTATGGACAATGTGATCTAAATGCGTTAAACTCTTGCAGTAATTGCTACTGATTACCAGTCTGTACTAAACGTTATTAAAGAAAACAGACAGAAATGGCTCACCTATAGAGAATTCTAGCAATAGATTGGGGTCGACAGTAAGTTTCGCTATAAATAGTATGCTCTACTATCTCATAACCAGATAAAAATAACACAACGAATGGAAATGGTTTATCAGAGGAATTCGCAGTGGGAGCCGGCGTTGAAGGAGTCAGACTAGGTGAAATAATTTTAAATACAAAGTAATCTCTCAAAATTCCACAATCACCAAACAACTGAGTTGCACTCTTTGAAAGACCTTCTTCTGGAATTAATGCATAGTAGAAATTTAGTAGATTTGAATTTATACATGCAAACCATACATAAGCAGTGCGTGATGTTTGGGGATGTAAAATGCTTGGTTTCCCTTACTACAGAGCACCTGAAGGCAAATATTGTTTTCTGGTCTCCATGAGGTGGTTTTTACTGCGGTGGGGGAAGGTATTGAATGCGAGACTGGTGGGCCAGTCAGGGTAGACAGATCAGTTCAGTGGTCAATAAGTAATCAACCATAACAAAGTTGGACGGTCAGTAAGGAATAACCAACTGGACTTCACTACCATTTCCGCGATATGTGAAAAAGATTATCAAACCTCAACAACCTCTATGAGCTGTAGCTGCGACTTAATTCACGGCGATGAAAAATGTATCCACTGAGTGAACGTTCAGCGAACAACTGAAACTCACGTGTCGTAACCATAACCTGCGGAGTAGACCGTCAGTGGACTACGGTAGATTACAGTCTCTTGACCATGAACCAGACAATGTCATTTGACCTCAAACAGTGTCGAAGAGAGTGAGGGAGTGGTCGATCGCTTGTGGTATGATTGCTAATGATATTCGACAAGCGTGCCTTGAAACAATCGATACACACCACAGGATTAAGCTTTAGAACCATACCGCAATTGTGCGGGAGGCAAGCAGACATACCTTAGGAACCCAGAAGGTAAGTGAACGACCAAATGCCAGGTGAGCAATGGATAACAACATAACGTTTACACGTGACAGTCATCACGATCCGAATTAACATCTCCAATTCACCGGCTTATCTAACTGCAGCGAGCGAAAATAGAGCTCAAACACAGTAAATCATGGTAATGAGAATAGATATGAACTTCACAGTACACATTGAGTGTGATAAAACAAATGCAGAACCGCAATAAAATATATGAGGCAATACTGTATCATTCATTAATTTATTGCCGGCAGAGGGAAACGTTCCCCGATAACCGACTGGACGATGCGACTACACACAAACCAACAAGGAAAGTAGATTTGCCAAATGAAAAGATTCTCTGAAAGAAGAAGAGTTATTTATATTATTCGAGAAATGCTATGTAATTCAGCAGAGCAAAAGCAACGAATGGGCTTGTGGTGTATCACTTCATCTCAGATTCTAGAATAAGAGAATGTGTAGCACAATAGGGTTCATGACTGCATCGTAACACAGATATTGTAACTGACGACGGACAGTCGATTAAAACACAGATTCCAATGGTGAAAATCAGTGGGACGATTTCCCAACGGAATGTTATTTGATTGCGCACAAGCTGAATTGATCGAATTGTAAATATTCGCATGGCATCATAGCCTACAAACAAATCCGGTCAAACCTGTCAGACTGGTATCAACCTGCATACGTACACCGTTATAGATTAACTCATCACAAGTGAGAAAAAAGACTAGACAGCCGTATTTCATGCAGTAGCGTGAAACCGTCAGGATATATTGAGCGTTGTCGAGTGAGTTGGTCATGCTTCCAACTTGCCGAACTGTGGTCCAATAGAATAATCATCGAACCGATGATACGCGGCACCAAATATTTTGTAAGGCCATACAGGAAAGGGTTTCGATTTTATTCAGAATGTTTACTTAGTACTTACTGCGCCAAAGAATTTTACGGAATGAAAGGCTTGAAACACTTTTTGTAATAGCAGACATGCAGTGACATCAAACTGATGAATACTAGACGATTAGGAGAGTATTGACGTGATACGCTGGATAAACAACGTGAACTGAACTCACTAACACACTCAGTCGAAACCCTGACACAGTCTTCTACTAAATACTTTGTTACAAACGAATCTGGCGACGTTGGAATTAATAGCAAGAAACATTCAGTAAATAACAGACGTTATAAGTGCTGTTTGTAGCCAGTCGAGCAAAAATAGCTTTGTTATCAATTTGCTGTTTTATCCGCTGTTGCTATCAGACGCTGAATCATAATGTTCTGTAGGTAACCTTGACGATCTGAATTACAAGATGCTCCACCCAATCGTTGTTGCTTCTTTAAAGATAATCCGAAATCTGATAGTCTCAGCAGCTCTAGCGTGACAACTGTGTTCAATTACAGATTACATGCATTTGAGGCAGGTTTCGTTAACGTCTTTACGTTACATCGTATCATGTGATGTCTTAGCGCCCAGTGTATAGCAGTATGTAATAAAAAGTAGAGAATTTTTTTGTAATTTAAACTGTAACATTATTAGAGACCAAACAAATATCACCGTGTGAATCAGCCTACTTGATCCAGTTGCTTTTATTATAGAGGCTTATTGTAACCCATTATAAAATTTGGGTAGGACAAGTATAAGTGGTAATTAGGATCGCAAGTTAGGAGAAATGATCGACAGATGAATGATGAATGTGAAAACTGGAAGGTACCATGGGTTCCTAAGCCAGTAGTCAACTGTAATACTTTAGTATGTGGCAAAATAATTGAAATTATGCTTCCAAACGACTGAAGAGAATAGATTCCGGTAATAAGAGAAGGTTGATATAGTCATGCGGCCTTCTGGATTTGCGATCACCGCCCTAATTACCCAAATATACAAGACCGAACACAGGATGGTTATGTTCAGTGTCCAATTCCGAACAACGAGGTAGGCACGTCCTATAACTTATTAAGTTATAAGCAATCAACCGTATCCACTTGTATTCGTATGTGAATGAAAGGTTCATGTTAGAACTCCGGCTGTCATCACACTTCTTTAGGATGCAAAAGTGAAGTAATGCTGATAACCGTTTTACAAGATTGGCACGACCTCAAGTGTCTCCTACCGTGTTTACATTTTAGCTGTGTGGACATGTGCATTTATCATCATAGCAGCCATGAGCCTGACCCAAAGATACTGTGACTCGGGCCGCCGCTCACCTCAACAGTGATGTGGAATATCCCAAAAGAAAACGTTACTAGGAAGATCGAAAATTGATAAAAGAAAACTAAGCGAAGGAACTAGAAATGATATGGATACAGGTACGCCGTTGACTGCGACAAATCAACATTTGGGATAGCGTCTCTAACCAGCGATTTAAGTGATCATGAGGACTCCAGCCAGGCAAGCGACACCTATCCACTTTACTCAATGGAACAGTCAGGGTCTTCATATTTCGTGACCACGTTGTTTCTTGACCAAAACATATAGTTTCACCCAACTGTTGCTGGCCTCAGTATATAATGCCCGGTATGGTAAACGATCGGATGACATACGGAGTATGTGAGCCAACCATAGCAAGCTGTGTACCGTGAGTAGTGGACGAATTGGTCGCGCATCCCGAGCGTTCCGGAATACGCGCAGGCGAAAGGCCACTTTGATCACACGGTCAGTCCGCTTGTTGTGGGCTGATTGGTGGAGACAGCGTCGGTCAAACACAGTAAGTCTGTTCACATCTTCCTTGCGAACAGGCCACGTTTCGGTACACAAGCATTATATGCTCTTCATTTCAGCGACAACCGAGCGTCTTTTCGAAGCCACAGATGAACCAGTTTGGCATTAGACTCTACGTAATGTTGGTTCGGAAAATAACGCACAAACTATGTGTTCCGACCATACTCATAAAAACAGTAAATAAAATTAGTAAGCCTAGATTGATGTGCAGCTAAAGTGAGATACTTTAAGATACACCCCTGTTTGTGCACGAATGACAGCTCGCTGTAAACGCTTGCTGAGAAAAATTCAGATGTCAAGAGATAGAAAAATTCATTCGATAAACTTTTCGCAAAATGAAACTGACTTAAAAAAATCCTGGGCACGAATACATACAACCAGTTCCTCCCCATTCCGTAGAGCACGTCCCCACGACCGGGCGCACAAATAAATTCAGTCGTTCCGTTAGTTCCCGAATAAAATTCAATACTTCGGTAAAGCCACTCTGGAAACTTGCACTCAAGCGCTTAAGGCAACAACTATTGCCAGCATCGTCGAAAAAAATAATCTGCCTACGTAATTTATTTCTAGTAATCATACAGACTGGAATAAGTTCAAAGGCCAAGGAAAAGAGTCGAGACTTCGTGTGGAGGAACGACAAAACCGGGATCTTCTTGAACAGTAATAAGAGAGGGACGTAACAACATGGTTATGACACGAATAATCAAAAGTGGTCAGAAACTGTGATTGTCCGTACTGATTGAATTGGGATGCAAGGTCAGCTAGCAAACAGATGTAGTTGCACAGTAAGTCCGCTGCTAGTTCATCAACGTCACACATAGCAGTAAATCCGAGGTCCACACCAATGAATAGCTATCAGACGACCACAAAGGGAAGATCGGCAAGGAATGGAAAAAAGGACCTAATTATTGAAAATGCACGAAAAGATAAAAAGTTTCATCTCCGAGGCACCTACTCTCAGCAAACAAACGACCAGGATGTAAGCTAAGTTGTGGTTTCATCAAAAGAACCAGTTTCTTGGGGTTCACTGTCCCGCGTCAATAACAGCACATACTTTAGAGCCAAACAACGGTAGCATTTACACTACTGAGTCCGACTGGCCTCCACGTCTTCCGAGGTCTCCAACCACCAGTTTTGAAGGAGGCCCTGCCCAGCAAACAAAAGCGATCAACATTGGATTGATCTTTGAGAACTGATTTCCAGTATATACCCTAAGTCATCATTTGATCGGCTTGTATCTAAAGTCGGTCACCTGCGAATGCAGTCATGACAAGCTAGTATACTTAGCACACGGCCTCACCGTCTAAGTCGATAAACACTTAAAGAGTGAACGCGCGAGATATTAGGTATCAAAGATTCGCGTTCTACTTTTGTCGGTGCTTACTGGTGGTGCTGCCCGATGCAAGCAATCGGATGCAGGCATCGATAATTAAATACGTGAAGATGATTCAAGTGTTCTACTCAGGGTGATCAGGTTTTACAGCCATAGAATAACAGTCGTCTCAGACATGCGGTCCTCAAGCTCCAGATAAATGCCCTTCTACTACCAGGGGTGTTCTGGATTCGTGGATGCCTTCCTAGCTTTGGAGATACGGACCTCTATTTTATTCCCTTTGTCTCCGTCGCTGATGATGTAACTTTCCAAGTACACAAACCAGTCAACACGGCTCCATTATCCAACATTAAATCTGTTATCACAACTGTCTTACATAAAAATCTGGAGGTTTCAACGCACATTCTAAAGCATTTGGCACAGCGTAAAATAGCGTCTAGCACTGTGCTGCTTCAAAATTCTCAGACAACACCTTACTGTCGGCACAATCAAGACTAGTCAGCATCTTACTAGACAAAAGGTCTACACCAGCAGCTTGTGAGTGCTACAAACAGTCCTCCGTCATTTCGTACACGGCAAAAATTAAACAGGAAGAGTGAAAGTGGACAGCCTTGACGTACGACACTGGTGGTACTGAAACTGTCAGGCAGTAGACCGTAAATTCTAACCTTAGCTGAAGTATGAGAATAAATCGCAGACAGTATGTTTGTACTCTTGTTCGGTACACCCGTATGTTTAGGAAACTCTAAGTATAGGCTGATGAACTAACTCAAACGCACCTATACAAGCAAGAAAAACGGCAACTATCTGTCAGGGGTACGCAAGACGCAGCTCCAGAAGTTGGCGAGGAGTATAAACTTGCCCAATGCATCCTCGTCCATGGAAGTAACCTAGCCCATCCTGTCAAGCTCTGCAGTGTGTTGAGTTGTCTACATTATGATCCTTATCAGAGCCCGACTCTTCCCTTGAATATGAAAACTATTATCGGCTGATCCCAGCAGACAGGAATGTCCTTTGTCGTTCACTCAAGTGAAAATAATTAAAGCAATGTCTGCACTGACACCTCCTCACTTCCTTTGAAAAGTGCTAGCAGGAGATCATCTGTCCCAAAAGCTCTATTTCGTTGGAGCACAGAAACGCAATCATGAACGACAACTTTGGCAGGTGGTATAAAATTCACCGATCTCGGCACTACAATGCATGCCTGTGGCAATAAAGCAGTAGAAATAGGCGACCCGATAAACGTCCTCATAATTGATCTACACAGCGACTTGACCTTCTGGTTTTATTATGGATAACCCTGTTGTCCGCTTCGCTGATAGTTTTACCGGTATAGGGACGCTCGGGGCACAGAAACCTCGGAGAACTTATTAGCAGTTCCTAAAGAACGCGATCATAATGTGAACTAGTTACATTACCAACAAATTCAAATATCTGGTGCAACTTTCCAACCACCACCCACTCTCCATTAAATTTCACAGTGAGCCAAGTTACATGATCGACGATTAGGCCAGCTCTGAGCTTCATACAGAATTGTGTTGTGCGAACTGTCATGAAGAATATACCATGTTTTCTAACAGTCCTAGGGACTATCCTAGGATTTAGTTTGTTTGATCCATAAACACTTGTGCCGTATCCATTAGCACGTGCTAGCTGAATGGCTTGTGAACACAATCAAGGTTAGTTCGGCAACTATACTAAAACTTCGACTTGGATTGTGGCTCGACAACCGACCGACCGAATGGTGTTTCATCAATGAAATTAAGAACAAAGAAACGTACATTGAACATTGCCCACAAATGATGGCAGCTGGCGCATTCCCAAAGACTTTCCTGGCAGTCCTTTTCGAAAAGAAACACTAGGTTCAATATATATAAAACCAAGAATCCTCTACTGCTCAACGATAATCCAATGCCGTTCATCAAGTCAACGATTTCTGTGATTCCAACTTGGAGAGAAGTCCTAGTTGAGAGGTCATCGAGTGGAGTTAACAAGACTGTTATTGTGTCTCCTCTCGAGGCGATCGGGCAACTCACAAGCGGAAGTGGCTGAGCGTTCACATGATAATTCGGTCGTGCCTAATATGAGGTCAATGGCGCATTGGTCAACACGGTTGTCTCATGAACAGTGTGGTGGGAGTTCTAGTCCCGGCCGTGGTAAGGATATGCACTACTGACGAGCTCTAATGAGAGCGAAACTCAAGTATAGTGCTTCATTTCGAAAGGGAGCGACTGGGAAGTCTATGGGAATGCGACAACTGCGACCAAATGTGGGTAATGTTGAATGTACATAAAAAATCAGAATTCCCTACTACTCATCAGTAAACAAAGGAATAATGTGCAAACGCACGACCTGAATCTAACCTAGTGCTTCAAAAACAAACGACAGTCAAACTATCAGCGATGCTGTCTATTTGCGATCTAGTCTGATTCGGAGACAGAGGGCGCCAGGTTAGCGGCGCTAACAACAAAAGAGTAGTCTGTGTTCGGAGCACAGTTGTGACAGGGTGTGACGCTAGCCTAAATCTGTCACCTAAAAGAGACTCAACATTGTCAAATCGTACGACACTGTAGTTCATATGGCCGGTCAAAATCACCATAACACAACTTCGTACACCGAAAAGAAGCAGGTCTTAACAATAATATCATTGAAGAAACAAAAACGAATTCTAAAGACAGTGGTAGTAAGGCTATCAATATGCGTAGAACAATTACCAGAAGTACAGGTTGGGAAATCTAAAATTTAAATTGGATAGAACTGTGGCAGAGAGTTCAGCGGCAGCACTTTTTCGTCTATCTAATTTGCTGTATGTTGCACATAGAGGAATCGAATTTACACTGCGAGACGACCGATACAGCGAGTAACTGGCAATGTTGCGAATACTTACAGGTGCATATGTGAGCCGAGGCGCTGACAGGACGCACAAACCTAAACAAGAGAATGGTCTAGGTCTCTAATGCTTCTGGCTGAAAAGCGTATGCCGTGGGGCAGAAGCCTAGTAGTGATATTTTTTTACAGCACCCAACCTGGAGGCTGCAGTTCATGAGTTCTCTACTCATCAGCCTGCATGGCATGAATGTCACTGCCGGTGTGATCATCACACCATCCAGTTTCGCCTGACTGTTCAATGAGATGAGCAAGCCATCACACCTCGAAAGCTAGTGTCCTCCTGACGGTTTATCTATTTCAACCGGTCAAGTTTCAGAGGGATGACTGACCGTGCATTATCCTACTAAGATCATTGGAACTTCGAAGAAGTGACAGCGGCTTTTAATATGCTGGCTGTATGGATGTTTCGAAACAGACCGTGGTTTACCGGGGTAAGATTTACCGGTATTGCGAAGATTTTGATAATCAAACTTCCCTTACAAGAAAACTTTCCTGGATGTGTTGTTAGAAGACCTGATGAGCAGAAACACTAACTCTACAGTGTTCATAGCTATTCGATCCATTTAATCCTATGCCTGATCGAACGTCCGCTTTACTCCATACTGCTACTGTTTGGAATCAACCACAAGAACGTGGAGCGATAACAAAATCACGAGATGTGACAACCTTGAGTGTTCCGCTGAATGAAGTTGTAAGGTGCCGTCTTTGGAGTTCAGGTATAGTAACCATCCATTCCGTTGGTTGGATAAAGTTAAGGATATAACGACGCGGCGCTGGAGCCAACGACGTGTTCGCGTCCGTAAGGCTACTGAATATCCACCGGTATACATCTAACACTTACTGTCAGAATCAACGGTTGAAAACATAAATTGTAAAGTCTAAAGTACAAGCTCGTATGACTGTACTTAACTGCATAAATGCAGCGCACACACCCCCAATGGGATCGACGGACCGCTGAAAACTGACTGGGTCAACAAAAGATTGTTAAACCGTTCGTGTGTCAATTCAAATCTGTTGCTTCGACAGATTCTTCATTAGTTCCCTTCAGAAGTTTGAACAGAACAATTGGAACACGAAAACTGGTAGATGCAAGCATTTCGTATTGACTCATCAAATTTACAATAAAATGGGCCGGTTTTTTTTACAGTGAACAATTCATGGGGTTGATAATCAATAGGCGGGTTAAGATAAGTCACTAGTTCCAGGGAAGGGTCAAGTTTACAAACAGCTTTTTCTTAACACAGTGAGCTGGCTTGAGGCGATTGATTGCTACAGCTTCAGTAAACCTCATCAACCTTGAATTGGAGTGACGCAACAGGATTCTGAATGCACAAGTTGGATCAAAAGCGTGACCAGCGGACAGGCTGTGTCTAGTGACGGATGAAACTGGCTGTTTACGTGTTACAGCAACATTGCCGTTCTCTGGCAACATGGACTTTTGCATACATCTGGGCAAGTGTTCGTCCACTTTGGAAATCAGGTATCTGCCCATGTAACTCTCACCGCGGTTACATGTAAATTGGTAAACACATAGGCTGGTCTCCTTTGAGTGAAGGCACTGGTAACTTCTGGGTTCGAGAGAGCATACGGAGTTCAGCCGCACTATATTTTCGTTTAAGTGAATTTCTCAGTCGTTGTTTTGTTTGATGCATGACGTGGTCACCCTTGAAGGGCAACTCTATGTAAACCCTCTTTATCTCTACAGTGATCACTTTTTAGGACGGGGTTTTTTGTTTGCTGTGCCTTTCTATTAACTTTTTAGGGTAACCACTAGACTGTAAGACAGAAGTGACCAAGTCTAGTTCCACCGCAAGATTGTCGTGAGTACAGTCGTCTTTCGCGTGTGAACAGCGTATTTATTAGTGCTCGTTTATGTTGGATCGCTGTGAAA
This sequence comes from Paragonimus heterotremus, assembly GCA_013368495.1. Classification (NCBI taxonomy): domain Eukaryota; kingdom Metazoa; phylum Platyhelminthes; class Trematoda; order Plagiorchiida; family Troglotrematidae; genus Paragonimus; species Paragonimus heterotremus. The sequence goes on from LUCH01017202.1 coordinate 56,677, forward strand.
CTGTTGAAGTTTGGGTATTGGCCGGACCATGTGGGTTTCCTATAGACAGTTCTTCTGATCGAGCTATCTTTTCGGTGACATATGAGTACGTCTAGAAATGGCAGACAATCGTTAGCCCCAAATTCACCTGTAACATTCAGGTTAGAGTGGGAACTACTTAGGCGTTGCACCAGGTTATCTATTACCTGTTTGGACTGACTGAATGTCAATGTCGTCGACGCAACGCTTGTAGTATGACAAGTCTGCTATCTCGGTAGCTAGCTCTTGCTCAATTCTTAACATGAAGTCTGCTAAGATGGAATCCAGCAGGCTTCTCATGGCCATTCCATCTATTTGAGTCAATACGAAATGCTTGCATCTACCAGTTTTCGTGTTCTAGTTGTTTTGTACAGACATCTGTTGATGTGTGTTTTACTGCAGTGTATGGAAGGAAGGCAACCAAATCACACGTCTATCGTACAGTTTGTTACCCATTGTGGTTTATGTTTTATGCCATTTTCACACTGAAATCGCAATAAAATATGTCTGCGTTCCAATGATACCGAACATTCACCACAAGCACTCAGTCGTTTTATGAGCACTGTGATGTTAATTACCAACAATGATCGAGTGGAAAGTCGGATGAGTCAGCGTTTTTATTACCAGCTGACCAGATAAAACCTTAAACCGGAAATCGACTGTCTAGTCACATCAACACAAAGTATTGTGCAGTCACCCAGATTAAATCCGTTAACAAACTGTGTCAACTTGTCGTGCAGATGAGCAAGACACGAACAAATGAAACCAGTCGAATGCCGAAAAAGGTTACAGAATTGAGCTGTTCATGAAACTTTTCTGTCTAGGTGTCAGTCAAAGCTTACGTGACTCGTATAGACGGGGTATTTTCGGCTAAAAGTGTGAAACATGACGTAAATAACAGTTCGAGCACTAGTCTGTTATCGTTGCCTGCCTTCAAGAGAATCCACTCACACCGTACTGAATGCCGTTAAGGAATTTTAGGAAACGGCGGGTGTGATACATCTTATAAAGCGATCATGATACCCATCTCGAAACTGATATACAAAATGAAAAATTCGCAGTAGGTCAGTTTATTTACAAGCCCATGACAGCCATGCTACGGAAAGAGTGCAATGACACTGTACAAGTGGCTGTGTCAAGGATTCTGTGTAATTCAACGCCTGAACAGACGGAAAAGAGGATGTCTTTCCTTTAGTTTATCCTTCCGAGCAGAGGCCGAACTTGTATCCATGTAGATGGCACTATCCGCTCCGGACAGGCTGGCAATGTGGCCGGCTCTGCGAATGGCCGAGCTCCCCACAGGCAATGTACGTTTCACCGTACCAAGCACATCGTCCGGATCGGCCAGTAATCGTTCCTCCATTGCATCCTCATCTGTGCTAGCCAGCACGCGATGAAGCAGCTCGGCTTGTTCTTGTTTGGTGCTCAGTTTTAAAGACTCGTTTTCCATCCCGGCCAGACGCGTTATGACCTACACCAAAGCGAATGGTACGAAAAATTACCAAGCGATCGATGAACGTCAAATGCATCACCAGATAGTTTTTGGAAGGGTGAACCAACCGTGACAGAGGTAGAAAAATGGCGAGTCCGGACATTTTTACTCTGATAAGAACACAATTAATCCACGTGAACTCATAAACGAGATAAAAGGGCTACACCAACAAATTGTGCACACCTGACTGAAGAAATGTGCACATTTGAAAAAAACGCGCAGGTTTGTATAGCTATTTCTCAAACAAATAAGTCACTGAATACAAAAGAAATGTATGTCAAAACCAATATAAAACAGCTGCCATGTGATCAGTGCGTTAAATTCAGTATAAACAAACAACCGTGACTCACACAGACGTCAACGGAATATTACTGACAGGAGATGGTCAAATAAAGAGAAAACAGATCGCAATTGCCTGCGAACAACAAACGAAAAATGAAGTGAGGAAAAGAAATCTACAAGGACAATCCGTTACAATTTACGACACAGGAGCAAGGGGTACTAAAGATGGACCAGATGTATGGAAGTGGTAAATTGGTAAGGCCGAAACTGGTTGTGTGCAATTTTCATAAACTTAATATGGAAAACACCAGGTTTGATGAATTCCAGCCACTTTAATGTGCTAAAGAAAAAAGCAAGACGTAAGTCCGTCATTGTCGTCAAAGGTAATGCAAACTAGAGTTTAAGACGGTATCTGAGATAGCCGAGGAGAAACTGCACTCGGTCCAAGTTCCCGTACACAATGTATCATTCATTTTTGAGAGGTTTTACCCGATTAGTCCACTACGCGATTGGGAGATTATTTTTTTTTTAATAGTCACGTTCATTCTCACGGGTAATCCGGAAGGAAACTGAAGACGCATTAGGCCACTGCTTATAGCAAAAAAACTAAACCCCCGAAATTGTGTACGAATCACACTGTCTGATCAAAAATAGCCAAGGTATAAAGAAAAACAGTATATCCGATTGTTTTCACAATGGTTCTGTGCACTGCTTTCAAACGGTACACAGAACATGGTTAGGCTCACTTTGTACGCGTAGCCCTGGTTGACGAGAAATCGTTGTCGTTTCAATGCATACTGCATTTCGATAGTGTCCTGCGATACCAGCGAATAGAAGAACGCGTTATAGGCCTCCGCGTCTGTTCCACGTTTCGCTCGAAGAATACGGCCTAATCGTTGAGCTTCCTGCCGTCGACTGCCCCCGTGCGCGCTGATCTGAATGAGAACGGTGGCTTCTGGCAAATCGAATGAATTGTCAGCCACCTTAGAAACAAAAATAGCCGGTACCTGAAACGGGAAACAAGCTTCAGATTAGACATCAAAACCAAAAAGTCTCGTAGAGTCGCTTGTTGAACACTTCTCACAGATGAACATAACTGTCAACTCAAGTGTGCCTTTTCATTCGAGCTCTACCGAAAAGAACCAGCAGACTCGAGTGCTAACCGTGTAAGACCCCATCGCTGGTGTATATCCGGCACCAGCCAGGCATTCAGTGACATCGAATGACTAAGTATGTGTAACCAACCAAAAAACTGCAGATGTATGCAAAACCCTCAAAGCTCCTTAGATCAACAGCGTTTGTAATCAACCACTTAGAGGAATTCAATTTATCTCAATGGGGCCAACCCAACAGATTCAAGTCCGAGGTACCCAGAACGCTCCAGTTACTTGGCACAGATACACTATCAAACATTGCGCAGCTAACAGAAAAGCGTAAAGCAAGCTTTGCACTGATTTTCTTTGTTCAATTACGTCTTCATGTATTCTGTCATGGATCTGCGGGGAAAACCCGCGTGTGCCTGTAATCCGCCTGTTTGCATGAATACATAATCATGAAAGACTTTCTTTAGATTACGTCTAGTCAAATTGGAGACATGCGCTTTACCGGTAGAATGATTGTTCCTTCCCTTGCTTACTCTTGATCGGTGATTACATTGTACACAGTATGGTCTATCAGGGAGTCAGTCCAAGCAAAACAGTACCGTTCTATTGTAAGTTCGCTCACAGCTGGACCAATGCATCTGCCTGTCTCACTGGAATGAACTCGGAAATATGTAACTTCAATTTGACACAGCTCGCATTATCCAAGGAATACTCAAGTCGAAACTGTGGCAAATGAGATACTGGCAATGCTAATTATCAACGATTAGCAAGGACAACAAGCATAAGAAATATAAGGAACAACCAGTCATGACACACGGTTACCAGGACCCTGAATGGAAACCGAAGTGAAAATATACCTGACCTATAGTGCTACCTTGACGAGGCGATCGAGCTGGTGTGCTGTTTTGATCCAGCAAGCTACGCTAACTATGAAAGATACGCGAAGAACAGGCAGGATTTCGATGCGGTCGAGGGTGGGTTGAGAACATCTTTATCTTGCGACGGATCTTGGAACATCGGCACCCTTACAGACAGCCGACGGTCTTGGTCTTTTTGGAACTGAAGGCTGCCCTCTATTCGGTTGCTCGTAACGTTCTCTGCAGCTGTCTTCTTATTAAGGGAATACCAGGGAAATGTGTGAATCTGTTGAGATCACTGTGTGCACATTCTGCAAGCAGGGTGAGAGTTTATGGAAAACTGTCTAGGACGTTCATTATTTCTAGTGGTGTTCGTCAAGGATGTCCGATTTCCCCTTTCTTGTTCACTTTTGTCATGGATGACATTCTGGAGGATGCGTTTGAGGAATCCAGTGAACTTGGTGTTGAGCTTCTTCCTTGTGCTAGGTTGACCGACCTGGAGTGTGCGGACGGCATTATCTTACTCGGCCACTCAGCCGAAAACAGGCAGACCATACTGAACAAGGTGACTGACCGGGCTGGTTTGTATGAAATGTGCTTCGCACCTTCGAAGTGCAGTGTTGCATTTCCAGCTCTACTTTCTTCACTACAGGTAATTCGCTTGAGACTATGGACAGTTTCACATACTTGGGTAGCGCTATCTCGTAAGCCTGTAATACTGCTGATGAGATATCAACGAGAATAGCAAAAACATGAGTTGCCTTTGTCAAACTGCGTCATCTGCGGCTTCGAAAAGACGCTCGGTTGTCGCTGAAAGGAGGAGTATATAATGTTTGTGTACGTCCTATTCTGCTCTATGGTTCGGAAACGTGGCCTGTTCGCAAGGAAGATGTGAACAGACTTACTGTGTTTGACCGACGCTGTCTCCACCAATCAGCCCACAACAAGCGGACTGATCGTGTGATCAAAGTGACCGTTTGCCTGCGCGTATTCCGGAACGCTCGGGATGCGCGACCAATTCGTCCACTACTCACGGTACACAACTTGCTATGGTTGGCTCATATACTCCGTATATCATTCGATCGTTTACCATACCGGGCACTATATACTGAGACCAGCAACAGTTGGGTGAAACCATATGTGTTGGTCAAGAAACAACGTGGTCACGAAATATGAAGACCCTGACTGTTTCATTGAGTAAAATGAGTAAGTGTCGCCTGCCTGGCTGGAGTCCTCATGATCACTTAAATCGCTGGTTAGAGACGCTATCCCAGATGGTGATGTGTCGTAGTCAACGGCGTACCTGTATCCATATCATTTCTAGTTCCTTCGCTTAGTTTTCTTTTATCAATTTTCGATCTTCCTAGTGACGTTCATTGTTGAGGTGAGCGGCGGCCCGAGTCACAGTATCTTTGGGTCAGGCTCATGGCTGCTGTGATGATCATGATGACTGAAAATATACAAGTTTTGCCAGAAAAACTCACATTCGGATTGTGCTGGAAATTTTGCAACACCTGCATCCGTTCGGCCTGACTCGTCGGTCCATACAGATATGGTCGACCCATCTTCATAGCGTAATACTTCAGTGCGAACACATTGTCTGAGAACACGATGATTTTGTCGTTCCGGCGTTCATGGTAGCGAATTAGAAACTCACATGCTCGGAACTTATTTGGATTCATCACAGCCAACAATAACTTCTTCATTGATTTCATCTGCAAGAAAAACAGAGAACAATGAGTGAATCAAGTAATGAGCTACGGAATATGTTAGTCGACAACGTTCAGAAAAGACAATCGGTCAAAAATTCATATGGATCATTGCAGACCTTTTAAAAAAAGATAGAATATGAAGATCGCTCGCAGTCTTTGAAGAAACGCATGCCTAACGATTCTCCCCAACTTTACTGACACAAAAAGTGACGGAAATAGAGACTGGATCAAAGGGTGATCAACTATCAGATGTACCGATAAACAGTTGGGGATTTGATTGGTATAGCTTGAAGAACAGTCAGAATTGATGGCGGCTTCCGTATTTAGATAGACTTTTCAACAAATCTCATATCAAAAGGAAGCAGCTGATGATTAGTATTAATCATGGAATCATCAATTCAAACTATCAGAGCAGTTATTGCCTCCAATAGCGATGATCGGGCAACCTGAGCACTGTTGACAGATGAACACAGCTGAGCGTCCAGATGTGTTAACTTCGCCAAGACTAAAGTGAATTCATTGGGACAGTGGCCCACACGGTTGTCAAGTGGGCGCGTAAACCGGAGTCCAGGTGCAAAATATGCATTATTAGTGAGCTCCAAGAGGAGCGAACCCAGACTCTAGTCTAATAACAAAGACTGCCATTGGATGAACAAATGTGACCTCACCCGAACAATTATAGGCAGTAGTGTGTGCATGCGAAAGTAGGATGTACCTTGACCCACAGAGTGTCAAAAAGCAGATGCCAAATGAAGGATGTAAATAAATTAGCCATAAAAGCATGAGGCATGTCAACAACAACTTTTCGATCTTTTGAAAAGTAACCATTATGTAAGCAAGGGGTAATTCGAAACGTTAATTAGAAAGGAAAACAGATACAGTGCTACCCGAATGAGAACCAGTTCTGTCCAATGAACACGTTTTATGAGATGTTAAATGATTTTGCATCAACCATCTTGTTTAAGGGAGTAAAACGTCCAAAAGAGAATGGAATGGAGGATGAAATGGACCCTGCTCCTCCGATAGTAGTACCGAACCGAACCCATCTGGCTTAGACAGTGGTGGTAAGGTGAATCAATAAAGTACATAACTCATCATGAACAATCCGTACACATAGCTCCGGCAAGCTAAATTCTTATGGACAACAGATGCAAGAACCTAGCCGCGAGGTTCCAGGTTCAACCCATCGCTAGTTGGTTATGGCCTAGATCTAGACAGCCTCCGAATAATCATGCTATTCTGCAGCAGTGAATGCTTGAAACGGTAATGCCGACCATTTTGCCTTTATTTTTTTGGACCAAAACGCTGATTGACCTCAATGTGTGACAGTGATGTGATCCTAACAAGACGTAAGAGAGTGTTACTGGATGGTCTACTTCGGCGTTGGCATTATCTCAATCCTTCTGTGAAAAGCTGAGTGTATAGTGTCACCGTAAGGGCAGTCCTATGGTACGGCTTCAAGATCTGGTCCATTCGCGTGGAGAATGTTCATAGAATACCCGTTTTTGACCATCAGTGTCTCTGAAGCATTAACGGCATGCAATGACGAAGTTCGCTGACGGGTCTTCGGAATGGCCAGGTTCTGTCGACCTTTAGGTGTAGTGATCTCGCCTCACAGGTTTCGCTGGCTTGGTGAAATCTTACAAATTCCAACTCACCGACTGCCACATCGTGCCTTATTTGCGAGTGGCGGGTTAGAAGCGACACTCTGGTACTCAGTTTATAATCTGGATTCGAGGTATGAACGCATTCACTCTGAAACTTGATTCAGTAGGGCGCTTCCAGTCTCCAGGCTGGGGTCCGAAGCATGATGAATACCTTTGACTGAGGAAGCTGTTTGATATAGAGAAGAACAGAAGTCAATGACATTCGTGTTGTGAGTATCTTTGAGTATCGTTGTAACTGTTTCTCCTGTACTCCCCCACACTTGTTTCCTCTTTCGTCCTACACAATACTTCTTTTCTCCCCCTATCTTGTGGCACGTTTGCCACTCCTTATTCTTTACATGTTAAATATATACACATGTATAGGCAGAGATGAAAAATAACACGATAATTAAAACAGTTTTGATAAGGCCTAACTTTCAAGCGCATGTCTTTCTTTTGTACGTGACTTGTGAAGTAAAATTATGCTACCCACTATCAAAATCACACTTATTGGGTTACATGAAATCAAACAGTTCCTCTGAGAGATGTTTCACGTTTAAGCAGAGTATAGTATATGAAAGAGAAATAATGAAATTTTTGTTGATGTGCAAAACCGACAGACTTTTTCTGACATAACTTGAAAAATGTTGTTCAGCATAGTACAAAGAACGCAAGACGTTTATCAAAACAAAATGATATCAATTACGGAAGCAAGTAGCTGTTGTCAACAGATGAAGGTCATGTAGGTACTCGGCTGAGTGGGCCCTAAAATACAAGGAAACGCGATACTAAGAACCGAACATACACACACGCCTGTGCTTTAACGGTCCAGGTCATCTTGAAAGGTTAAAGTCATGAAAAAAGCGAATGGTGCCAACATTCCTAAATAGTCTGCAAGTCAGACTAAGAAGTTTCCCGGAGAAAGCACAGAAACCCGTGCACGCGAGCAAACAGCCTCCTAATGAAACATCACTCTGTACTGTGCACGATGTCCCGCTGCGATGCACCAGTGGTGTGTGGTCTGTTGAAGATTTCTGTGATCACGGCTCGATCTGGGCTGAAAACCGATGTTTCTGTGGTCTATGAAGCGGTTAATTTGCATTCTTACAGAATTGCCAGTTGAACTGGAGAATATTCTTGCCAAATGCTGCGTGAATGAGATGGAAATTCTGAGAGATGTGTTCCGCATCAGTACGTTAAGGATACAGTTCATGTTGACTCAGCCGCGATTCTGTTACATCCTGTTGCTGCAACGAAACAGGCTTTATACTGTAATGGATTACCAAACCGGAGGTGCGACTATTCCAACTCTCGGCGGAATATCTCAACGCGGCGGCTAGACACGTCCAAAAGCCCACAGTGATCGAATCGCGGACAACACGGGCGCCCGAACGAACCATCAATCAACGAACGGGGAATGGCAGGCGGAAAACCCCCCGAAAGAAAGCGTCGGTCACATACAAACCCGGCAGAAGTGAACACGCTGTGTGAGCGGAAACCGGAGGTGTGTTATACACTGGAAATCCGGTTCCTAAGTACGACCGCGCACGTGGTGTGGCAACCAGCGAGTTGGACAAAAAGAATTGTGCTTCATTGCACGCCTTTGCCCTACAATAGGATGCTGCTCATCCTGTCACGCGTAAAATATGGTTTATATTATGTACCGTTTATGTTGTTTATATGGTTATCGCTTTAAATGACTTGCATCTGTTATACTCTTGCTAGCAACAGTGACTGGCAACCGTGTGATTAAATGTTTGGGTTTACCTTTCGTAGTCAACATCCCGCGGTGTTTATGTGTCCGACTTTTGGCTATCTGTGCTTTGTCTATACGTTTTCCCGTTTAGAATGCCTCGATGTCAATTTAACATGTTCCAAGTGAGTTAGCAGGGTTTCAACTTCGAACAGAGCGGCATGGCTAATCTGTACAAGGGTAGGCTAAAAACATACGGATTGGTTTGCTTCTACAGAATAAGAGTATGCGGTCTCGCCAGGTGTAGAGAGTAAACCAAATTAGCATGTCTAGACCTAGTTAGTTGAGACATCTTGAACGAGAAAAACTATGGCTCACTTAGTCGGAAAGAAGGTTGTGCGTCAGACACGAGACATTACGGAACATGTCGTTCACTCTGCAGTATTCGTAACGTGCCATATTCATCATCTGGTTCAAGTCCACGACGACTAACGGAGCGGGTGCAACCCTACTAAATAAAAATGTGAAGTGAAAAATCACTAAAGACGTCAAGTTGTGTGATTCTCAAAATGACAGCTATGCAACGTCAAGAAAATTGAGGTCAAACGTTACAATGCTGAAAAGTCTCTCCATCAATTGCCAGTGTAATAGAAGGCGGCGTATGTGGCACATCTTCGGTGTGACTTTTGTCAACGGTACTCTCGTAGGTAAAGCCATCCTAAAAGGTAGCAGCAAATAAACAGGGTGGACAGAGATACATAACCTTCCTGTTTCGGTTATGTAATCATGTAGACCAAAAGCGCAATACGTGTGCACATTGATTTTTGGTTGTACACGGAAAACATCTGGATAACGTTACGTTCATTTTAAGATAACACGTTTGTCAGGTAATATGAAACCCTGGCACGATCTTCCAGACCGTAGTGGAACTCATCTAGATCAACATGATTGGTAAGAAGAAGTATAAGTCGAAATAATTTGTTCCCAAAATACCTCATCAACTTTACAGAATTAAGCATCAGTTTTCAGTCCAGACCGAGCCGTGGTCACGGATATCTTCAACTGACCACACACCATTGGTGCATCGTAACCCATCACAATCCGTACTGAATGAAACAAAGATAAACGCTGCACCCCGCAGCTTCGTATGGCAGTGGTCTTGTGACACTCAACTTGACTCAGTGGGACATCATGCACAGTACAGTGTGATGTTTCATTAGGAGGCCGTTTGCTCGTGTGCACGGTTCCGAGTGCCTCCGTTGGTAAAACGTTTATCCTGGCGCCACCTGACAAAAACGAAACCAAATACTTTAGGGTCTGACTGACTGAAAATTTCACGGAAGTATTGTGAACTGTTTGTATACAAGAAGACTTGAGAGATCAAGGAACAGGTTCTCTTAAGTGACCTGAGGTAATTAGCAACGGAAAGCTGCAGAATGTTGTTACAGCAAAGAAACACACTAGCTCGATAAACAGTTGAAGGATTAGAAAACGGTCGGTTGACGTTTTCGGCACAGCCTATTTACCTAAACTTATTCAATCTCGGGTTCTTGATAAGCAAACCTGATTAAACATCCTAGCCACAAATCTACTTCACGAACTTCACAGGGCTTCTAGCTGATCCCATCCGATGAGTTCAACCGAGCGAAAACATCCATGGCTAATGACATCCTCTGCTAGGTTCAAACGACCACAAAATGCTGCAACCATACACGACACTAAATTCACACAAGCGTTTGACTCCAGATGACAAAGCCGTTTACACGGGAGAGTGCTGTGAGGCCCTTCCTACGGAGAATGAACTCCATTAGGCTTCGACAACATGCACAGTAAAAACGTTTATAGTATCGCCTGGAATTTTATGACTAGACCATTATTCACTCATGAGCAATTTCGATTTGATCTAGCAGGTAACTCAGTTTTCAAATATATTTGTTTATTCACAGTAAATATTGCGATCCGATTTCCCGGAACACCTAGAAGACTGATCGACTTAGGAACATTCGGGACATTTTAGAAAGCTAGGTATGTCAAATTCAAACGCAAGAAAACAAGCGTGAAGGCGAGCTAAATTGAATGTCATCAGAATGGAGTCAATCAGTCAAAGAGGAACTTGAGGGGAAGTCATTAGAAGGGTGGCCCTAATATAACTACATTACAATAACGGCAATATCCATACTAATTCTACTGACTGGAAAACTCATCTGACATCGGATTTGCTATCGATAGACAAAGATAATGTATCTGACAGTGCCGTCTACACACGCACGTGAGATAGCGGAAATGAGACAAACTCAAGCCGCAGAAACGAAAAATGTACATGGAAATTGATGAGGAAGTGAGAGAAAAAACACGAAACATGGAAATGTGTCTGTTGCTACCGTTGTTCGCACAAAGACATACAGTCCGTTTTCTAAAAGACTATGGTGGCGAAAAGGCGTCCAACAAAGCACAATCCTTATTGTCCAACACGCTAGCTCACAAGCTACGCGCTTGCTAGCGTTTATGAGTCAGAAGTCTAGTTCACAACACCCCGAGGTTTCCGCTCACGCGTCGTGTGCACTTCTGTGTGGTTCACATGGGTGATCGGCGCCCTCTATCCGGGTCTCCAAACCTGAAAGGGCGCCATTTATGTGTGTTGTGCCTCACGTCATATCTTTGCTTATTTCGACGTTTTCTTTCAACTGTCCGTTCAGGCGCACGGTGTTCCAAGGGTTGTCGTTCTTACGGTAATAATTGCCCCTCTCTGTTTCTGGACACGCAGACATCCAATAGTATCCTTGGCTCCCTCCCGTATGTCAACTCAGATAGGGAACTCTCAATCGTTGCATGCTTCTTCGTGCGATATCCAAACAAAACATCTGGTAGTCCCTCTTCTCAGTTACTACCTCTACTATTCAGCCATTCCTTCATTGTACGATTGAACCGCTCCGTCAACCCGTTTGTTTGTGGATGGTACGGCGATGTTCTTAGGCGCTAAATCCCCCAATTCCTCAGCATCTCGTGAAATTGCCGCCCCTCGAAACACGGGCCCTGATCCATGATAACTCTGTACGGTATTCCAAAGCGAGCCAGGACGTTGTTCATGAAAGCGTGTGCAACCGATCCACTCGTTTGTTCTGCTGTTCGCATGGCTTCCACCCATCGTGTGAAATGGTCAATCATAACAACTATGCAGCGATTTCCATTCGAACTTAATGGAGAGCGGACCAAAAATGTCTATACCCCAGGTGTGCGCGGCCTCCTCTGTTACAATCGGTTGCATGGGCGATGTTGTCGTCACTGTCTCTCGGTTGTGTTGGCAATGGGGGCAGGCTCGAATGAAAGCAATCACATCTTTCCACATCGTGGGCCAAAATACCATCCGCCGCAGTAGTTCAAACACCCGTTCTCGTCCCATGTGAACATCTGTGTGCGCCAGCTGAATTACACATTCCCTCTGGTTCACTGGAATGAATGGCAGTCTTCGAGACCGCAGTCCCTTCTGCACCTCCACATCGACAACTAGTTGACCGTTTTCTAGGTGTAGCCGGTCCCAGATCCGTACCAGTTCGTTCAATCCTGAAATCAACGTCTTCGGTTTGGTATCTGCCAGCAGATGTTCACATACTTCGCGTACTTGAGGGTCTTGCTACCGACTGGCCAAGATGTCTTTATCGGTTAACAATACTGAGTTCACGGGTATAGCTTCAGTCGGCAGCTCATTTTCCTGTATCAGTCGCGACAGTGCATCAGGTACCTCGTTGTCCATGCCATGGCCGGAGTGCCCAGCGTGCCAGTCGTCCACGTGGATCCTTCGCCGTCTACAGCCAGATCAGGGGTTTGTGGTCGGTCTCGACATGAAAGGTGGTCACTATAAGACAGGTCCTCCATTTCTCCAGCGACCAGACGATACCTAGACATTCTTTCTTCGTGGTGGAATATTTTCTCTCTGCGTCCGTCAGCACTCGGCTGAGATACTCGACTGTTCCCGATGGTTGTGAACGAACTGTCCCGATTTCAAAATCGCTTGCATCAACTGATACCGTGAATGGCTTATTCGGTTTGGGGATCGTCAGGCACCGTTGCATGCTGGCAGTCTCTTGTTTGAGTCCGTTGAACAGCACCTCCAAGTCCTCAGTCCAAACGAATTTCTTGTCTTTCATCAGCAGCTGGAATAGTGGATATGCTTTCTGAGAGAATCCTGACAAGAATTACGAATCGTAACCGACTATTCTGAGGAAACATCTCAGCTGCCGCTTTGACTTTGGTGTTGAAAAGTTCTTGATGGCTGTCAATTTCTCTGCCAGGGGTTGGATTTTTTCATTACCAACTGTGTCCCAAACAGACGATTGAACTGCGACCCATTTGACACTTCCTACTGCTCAGTTTTAGGCCGGCTGCATCGATTCGTTGCAACACTGCCCGAAGTCTGTCTACGTGTTTCGACACCGTCCTGTAGAATATAACGATGTCATCTCCGTATACAGTTACTCCCTCCTGACCCACCAGAATGCGAGGCAAGAAATGTCTAAAGGCCACTGGAGCTTTGCACAGACCAAACGGCATCCTAAGGAACTCGTACTGTTGTCCGTTCACACAAAATGCAGTCTTTGTTCTATCCTCCCCTGTCATTGGTAGTTGCCAGTAATCGGAGTGCAAATCAGTGAGGGATAGTACTTTAGCTTCGTGCATTTGCGCAAAGATCTCCTCCATCTGAGACATCCGGAAAGCATCTTTGATCATTACTCGGTTCAGCTCTCTGAAGCCGACACAAAATCGATAGGTTCCATCCGCCTTCCTGATCAACACGACCGGTGACGAAAATGGGCTGGTTGTTCTTTGAATTATTCCTTTCTCCAAAATCTCCATTAACTGCCTCTCCACTTCCGGAATCAACCTAAATGGTATCCGCCGGTATACTGGTCTGCATTCCTCGCCTGGCTGTAGGTTTATCGAGTGTTCCATCCATGTACAGAATCCGTATTGGTCAACCGCGTTAGTAAACAAGTCAGCAAACTCACTGACACACTGCTTGATAGCTGGGATCGGACACTCTGACAGAGATTTCACCGAGACGCTGTCCATTCGGCACTGATCCTTGGTCTCTTCGCGATGCAACTTCACGACAGCGCCATCAACACGCAACTCGTTTCTCTCCAGGTCTACACTTGCTTTCAATCGACGTAACAGGTCGGCGCCTATTACCGTCTCTTTCACATTATCAATCACTAACGTTGCGTGGCGTAGCCTGACACCATCTATCTCAACGTTCTGAGTCCCGTGCACCCTTAACGCCGTCCCACGGACCGTAACTACACGCCAATTACCGGACCTTACGGACAATCCTGATACTCTGCCTGTGATCGACGCACCCGCTCCCGTATCTACTATCGCACTCTTTTGCTCTCCCTCAATCAGAACTTTTACCCGTGGAACGCCCGCATGATAACCCGTTACCACCAGAAAACAAGGATGAAAACATCTGTTAGGGCACTGGCGAGCAAAGTGTCCAACCCCATTACAAACAAAACAATGATTACGACGAAGTTGTTCACGTGCTCGTCTAACTTGTGCTCCTCTTGGTTCCACATTCATCTTCAAACCTTCCACTGCCTTCGTCAGCTGCTCCAACTTCTGCTCGAGCTCCGTGACTTCCAGCCGTCAGACTTGATCACACAAGACTCGGCCATCCGAACGCCCTCCTGCAACTCTGGCGGCAAACTCTGAATAAACCGCTCCCTCACCAACCTATCCTTCGTTTTCTCATCTGCCTCCGGTGAGCCCAACATCAGCTGTCTTAATAAGTGCTGACAGTAAACCAAGGGGTCCTGAGTGTCACAAAATCCGGCACCATAAAACCGATCCATCGCTCGTTGTCGGTCTTGTTCCTTCGTAAACTCTCGTATCAGTGCAGTCCGTGTTTCTTGATACGATATTGCGGTCTCTGTTTGCATGCTCAAGCCATAGATAACTTTTACCCTTCCGATCAGCAGTGTTCCTAATGCCGTCAACAGTTGTGTTTCGCTTTTCAATCAGTTGCACACCACAATCGCCTCAAATTCCGACAGCCACTCTCCCACATTTCCATCGGAAAACTGGTTTGGCCACGGCAACTTCATTGCGTTGTGTTCGGGGCACGGCACCAGTGTAGCGAAAAGGCGTTCAATGAAGCACAATCTTTATTGTCCGACTCGCTAGTTCTCACGCCACACGTGCGCTCGCGATTTTGAATCGCAATTCCAATCCACAACACGCCTCGGTTTCCGCTCACACGTCGTGTGCACTTCTGCGTGGTTCATGTGGGTGATCGGCGCCCTCTATCCGGAGGTTTTCGGCCTGCCAATCTTCGTCCGTTGGTCCGATTTCGTTGAATGATGGCTCGTCCGGTAGCTCGTGTTGTCCTCCGTCTATCTACTGTGAGCTTTGACTGTCATTTACGACCGTGTCGAGATATTCCCCCGAGTGTTGGAATAATCGAGCCTCCGATTTGGTCGTCTACTCTATTCTGCGTGCCATGTCTCGCCCGTTGGTCTGATCCGATCGAGCGATGACTCATCCGATTGCCCCTGTCGTCCGCCATCCGATGGTTGAGGGTTTGTGGATGTGCTTCCACCCGCGTTGAGACAATCCGCCAAGTGTTTGAATACTCGCCCCTTCGGCCTGACAATCCCCCACACTATGATGTGCCAAACGAAGCAGGGCTGACGCGAAACGTAGAACGAGTGAAAGGATATACAGAAGGCGGTAAACGTTCACCACGATCATCGTAATCACACACGCACATGCACCGAGTGAAGCACAAAAAGTGATCAATACACAGAACAGAGACGCTTAAACCACATGAAAACGTGTAACTGAAATCAACGGAATAACTAAGAATAATCGCGGTCACCGGCGGTTTCATTGCAACATGGCAGGAAAATTTAATCCATTATTGAACACATGAAAGAGCAATGCAATGAACCATCTTGTGTCGAATACACAACATTAAGTATGGTGATACACAAACCCGTGTTATCAGGATGAAAATAAGCAACACAAAAGGCTAAAGGATATGATAAAGTAGGATATAACTCATTCATAAGAGAACAATTACCCAAAACCATAGACAGATGGAGCGTGGTGCAACCTACACATCAAAAGTGGCTGTATCATATACGTCAAGAATGGTAGCGGTACACGTTACGAACATAGCGTCGTAATTGTTTTGTTGTACACAAAACGAGAAAATTATCAAACGGGTGATGACCACTCTACTAATGGGTGTACGAAACTGACTGCAAGAAATTTGCGGATGAGGTGAAAATATGCGAAGATTGAATGGCTGGTCTCAGTCACGTGCAAAACAACAGCAGGTCTCGTCGAACGAGAAATAAAGCACTTCGAATGACGCTTCTAGCACGCTAACAAAAAAAAACACCGTCTTTGTTTATGTATAATACATAATATAAATTGAACATCACCCACAACTGATCGCAGCTGTCACATTCCCATAGACTTTCCAGTCGGCCCCTTTCGTAGAGAAGTACTAGACTCATGCACATCCTTGCATTACTGACGAGCTCTAATGAGAGCGAAACTCGAGTCTAGTGCTTCTTTTGGAAAGGGGCCGACTGGAAAGTTTATGGGAATGTGACGGCTGCGATCAACTGTGGGTGATGTTCAATCTATATGAAAATCAAAATCCACTACTACTCATCTACAGTACATCACTCCCTTCAAAACTCAAATACGTCTGTTTTCACGTCAGTAACTTGTTGCATAATGGTGAATCACTCGTGAAGTGAAATTGACCGCAATAATGCTACAGTAGCTCACCTGTAACAAATCAGGTTGCACACGTAAGGAATAAATAACGCACAAAAAAACTCCAATCACAAGAATCCACATCACAAACACGGAAATCCGGTCCCGTTGAAGACTGCTGTGCAAAGTCACGAATGTTTGTAAGGAGCAAGAGCTAACATCTGACTCCAGCAGTCCGACAGAACAGTGGCCACACGGGCAAATCAGGCATGCAGTCGGGACATGAACCCATGCCACAAATGCACACAAACACGTGATGAAACCTGTGCCAGTCATCGTCCTAGTTTCCGGTTATTTACATAAGATACGGTAGGAGGGTTTACAAGCAAGTAGAATTCATGAGGCGCGCGCATAAATCGATCAAACTCAGTCCGCGTAGACAAGCCCAAGGGTCAGATGAGACACGACCACAACTGGAACTGACGTGGATTGGTACATGACAGGAAGCAACCAAACACAACCAGACATCAAGATCAGATGTGTACAAACAAGCACACAAAAATAAACGTTCTTGGATGTCTGAGTGCAAACACGGGAGTAATAAAAAAATCAGACAAAAATGTGACTAACTCCAGAGCTAATTTGGAGATTTGCATTGGTTTTCGGACGACTTTGGAAGCAGTAACACTTATTTTCAGCCGCTCTGAAATAGTCAATCAAACCAAATGGTTACAAGGAAACAACCACTCACAATCGATTGCGTCCTTCACACTAAAGCAAACATTACTGACCGAAGAGCACATGAGCCAAGGGCAATGAAAAATACTCCGACACCACATCAGTGACACGCATTACGCCGCTAACAAGCAGACAAGAAAAAAAACATCGAGGGGTACGTTTAGGTTACATCTGAAGAGGGTATAGCTCACAAGTTATCGTTCATAACGATGTCACATTCTAGGAACAGAAAGTCCGTACCACTTCTGCTGACACACTAAGCAAAACTAGTAGTGTTCTACATTAATAGACAGCATTAGTAAACAGTACGACATAAGAAGAAAGGAACAATCTACAGCGTCAGGAAAACAGGGGGCATGAGAACACATTCGGAAACAAACTAACGCAATGGTGATAGTTTTTCGACAGGGAAATTACATTTGTACGACTGGCGTTCAACGCTGAGGTAATTCTAACTGTGCGTTCGTAGTGTCAGCCGTCGCACAATCAGAAGAGACATTGTAATAGACAACAGGAAATTATTTGGGATTACTGTCATACATGTCAATATTACTTATGGGGCGGTCAGCCCGACAGAAAAACTGGGAGACACCGAAGCTTCTACTAGTCAGGTAACAGAAACATGACACAACCATGGCCGTCAGTGACCTTTCGGTTACTTCATAACCCTTTTTCATTGGATGTTGGAAGGAGCAAACGGATTTCATTACCAGCAACATTGAGCACCCGAGGGTACCACAGCCAGGATGATCCTGATAGTAATCCAAGAAACAGCAGATGAGCAGTTCAAACGTGTATGGAAGAATCAGGCAAAACTAATCTAAAACCATGAAAGAGTCGTTAATTTTGTGCATACATGTTTACCATTTGTCGTATTTCCAACTAGTGATGTGGATGGTCGCGAACTCTTTAAAGTGGCAGCAGGCACGTAACAACTTTACACAATGGGGCAACAAAAACCATCATAGTCCGTGACCACATCACTGCCCAGTCACCCTGCTTTCGCTACACCCGCGGACACCCCGTCAGCAATATCGTAAGTTCGTCGGATGACACTATTTAGGTGCGCGAGGTGATCCGCAGTGTCAAGTGACAGGTCAGTGTTAACAAAAATATGGTCAGGGCCGATCTAACCTTGTGACCACACTTTACATTTTGAAGGTATAAGCTGTAGACCATACAGAACAGTCAGGCCACTGAGTCGGTTCACAATGGTCTGGACCTTATCTTCAGAAGAATCAAGTGGAACAATGTAGTCCGTATAATCAACACCAATCAGTTCGCTACCTAGTGGAAGTCTCAGCTCGAGATTCTTGGAACCATAGAGTGATCCTTTCATAGGATCATCTGTTACGCAGTTTAAGAGAATAGGGAGACCAAATATCCCTATCGAACGCCACTTAGAATGAGGAACGCTTGAGATAGTTGCACATAAATGTGCGATCTTAATCAAGAAGGGTACGATACAACGACTTCAACGGACTGCCATACTTCAATACGACCCCTCTGTGACGAAGGCGTCTTTAACGAACATGTACAACAACAGCATTCAAAAGTGACTTCGGCGGTAGAAGAGAAACTTACCATGACCGTTGGCTGAGGAAAAAAGAACCGCCCATGTTTTAACATCTGTCGCATAGTAAACCTACGAAAGACACGCCTGCGGTTTGAGCGGAAACCGATTTGTTCATTATTATCTGAACATGTGTGTTTCAGAGGTCGTCGAATTATGAAACCAGAGCATTTCGGATAGAATAGAGAAAAGGCTAATACCTATTAAACTATCACATAACGTTCTGTCACTATTTCTAAAGATGGAAATAGCTGTTGATAAGCACCAATCACAAGGCACCTCCTCAGTTTCTCATAAGAAACGGAGGCATGTGGTCAGTTCAGGAAATGGTCAGTCACCACCATTTTTGAAAGCTGTAGAAAGAGAATTCGGACCTGGAACTTTGTCATGTTCTAATACATTTAGGCTCCAGAACCACTTCGATTTCTGACAGCTTGTCATCTGAAATGTCAGTAACAAGGCAAAGTATTTTCATCGTCCACAGATGAGTTGTTCTTCAGTCTATCTATCAAGTAGTTGCGATAATCTGTAAATTCGTGAGATACCCTTTCCATGCATTGTCCAATTAACACTCTATCGGAAGTGCATACGTATAAATTTAACACGATCTGTTACATGAACTAACGTACGTGAAGGGAGCAAAACGTGGAGGAAATCAGATCGAGTACATAGAAATCCCATTGAATGTCACTGACTTTTACTCCCTGACACGTCAAACAGCATTCTAAGCCATAGGTGTTTAGTACCTTTCGGAGTCAAGCCGGAAAGCTGGATGAAGTAAGTTTCAAGGTTAGAACCCTAATGCCTCGGGTGCAAACCATAGGCTGACCACTAGACGATTACTTCCACCTCTATCACCACTCACAGACAATGCATGCGATGAGGAACAGTGAACTGGCGTCCGTGGGGTGTGCAGAAACACGGAAGCTTGTGAGAAGAGATTAAGCTGGGTGGTCAACGGAATCCGTCTGCCCGCTAAAACCGTCGGGGAAATTCGTCACCGCTGACAAAGTATTCCTACTAAACGCCGCCAATGCTTCGGACACAAGGGTGATTAAGAACGGATACTGGTATGATAAATATAGCTTGATAAGCCAAAAAGTTGAATTCTCAACAGCTGTGAATGGGAGCGAAAAAAACACTGGCTAGAAGGCGGAAAATAATTCAATCAACCACACCTGTCCTACTCACGTTTAAATATTCTCTGTAGAACTCAGGTGTGACCGGACACCAGACTTCCGCACACTGAACACGGGCGATGAATCCACGCTGTTGTAGCTCCAGCCAATTGGCCTCATACAGTTTGGGTCCAATGAGGAAATTCAAATCGGTAATTTTGTCATCCTCACGAACCAGCGTGGCAGTCAGACCAAGTTTACAGTGCGCTTGGACCAGAGTAAGGACGCGTCGGAACATTTTTGCAGGAATTGTGTGCACCTACAGTAAGTAAAACCAGCCATAATATAAAAATACAGATCAGGCCAAACAAAACCGAATAACGGCTTATTCACCAAAATTGTTCTTTTTAAATATGGACAAATGAGATCGAATGCTGTAGGACTATTAGAGAACTATAGCGATGGATACCACTCACTTATTATACGAAAAAACAACCACTTTTGCACATATTGCTGATCCGGTCAGATATGAGCTTTTAGACAACTCCTATACCAGAATTTTTATTCCCATTTCTGGCCCCACATGTATCACTGTTTTGATAACAATGATCAAAAGATACGGTAAACGAGATGCAAACAGTCTGACAGCACACATTTAATGGAAACAATATATTGGCATAGGTACAATGCAAATATAAAACAAACTATGCAGGTCCTCGGACAAACACACATCATTAATGATCTGTTTGACATTAGATGAACTACAGGCTCACGACTAATCACACAAAACTGCCAGTAGCGAATGACTTTCTGATGAACGTGTTACGGGATCAAAAAATTGCATTGCGGAACGGTCATATTGTACGGCTGCAAAATCTGGTTTATCCACGCGAAGGATGTTCACATTTTCGAACATCAGTCTCTGCAGTATTGGTGGTTGGAACACCATGACCAAGTTCGCCGACGTGTCTTCGGGATGGGCAGATTCTGTGGACCGCTGAGGATAATGATCTCGTCTCACAGGCTTCGTTGGCCTGGCCACGTCTCACGAATGTCAGGTCACCGTTCGCCACGCGATGCCTTGTTTGAGAAAGGAGGGTTAGACTGTAGGCGGCAACTTAGTGGTTAACATACGACTTGGGTTCGAGATATAAAAGGACGCATTGAAGCTTGCTTCAGTAGGGCGCTCGCAGCTTCCAGGCTGGGGTCCGAAGGACAAGAACATCTTTGGTTGGCAATGTCGTCTGATATGACAAGGCACAGATGTATGTAGTGCGCGTGATGAGAATCTTTGTATGCACGAATGCAATTTATCTTTCTTCCTTAGATTTTCCTCTTCTTTATCTTCCACAACGTCTTTTTTCTTTTCTTTAAACAAATCGAGTAAGGGACTACCAATGCAGACAATATCGATCTAACAGTGACAAACACGGGAAGAAAAGGAGGCTAATAGGTAGTCTAAGAGAAAAAAGTAAACATATGTAAACAACATAATTAAAACATTCAAGTAGTAATAACAACAACAAACAATTAGCGAATGACATAAACTCATGACTACCAACCCGGAACACTATGACAGTAGTGATGGGTTAATTATTATCTACTTCCGTACATGAAGAGAGGGTTTATAACAGCGTGTCACAACAGCTTCTACAAAAGGTAAAATATGCCTATTGATTGAGCAAT
Organism: Paragonimus heterotremus; assembly: GCA_013368495.1. Taxonomy (NCBI): domain Eukaryota; kingdom Metazoa; phylum Platyhelminthes; class Trematoda; order Plagiorchiida; family Troglotrematidae; genus Paragonimus; species Paragonimus heterotremus. Next base: position 78,323 of record LUCH01017202.1, read on the forward strand.
ACAGCACAGGAAAAGCCCTCTTTCCTTGGATTACATGTTCCGTTTCTTTCAAATGTCGTGTGATAGAAGATTGCATAGCACCGGTTTTGTTGTTCATTAGCCACTTTGGAATGTGTTTCGAGAAACGCTTCCCAAGCGTTCTCACCATTCGCTCGATGTACTTGACTCCACAGGTACAAGTAAATCCATCCATAATGTTAGATGTGATGAGTGAGTTACTTAGGTCCTTCCTCGGTGTGCAAATCAGCTGTGTCATCTGGATGATCGGTCTTACTTCTGCCGCGTAGTTTATGCAGTGTAAATCTTACACAACCTTCATTGCGTATTCTAAATTTATCCGGGGACACAACTATTTTAAAGGTCTCAAAGGTGTTGTTTCCACAAGCATAACTGAAGATATGTAGATGCTTTCCTAAACCTAAATAAGCCAGTCATTTATCATGTTCAACCACGCGGGTAATTTAGAAAAACCTCTCATTATATTCAATGTATGGGGAGATTGTCATCATTCCTTAGTGGGCTTCCTGTCTGAAATTTCACCTTATCCCAACAATAATATGAAATCGTTGTCAATCATTTCGAGAAAGTACGGATTGGACAAAATTCATCTGTGATCAGGGTCTACGCGTGAACACAGATTTTTCAGCCAGTTCATTGCGAAAAGAACCATCATACTCAAAGTTTGTACAAGTGAGAGCTTATAAGTCGTGTATACATATCCTTGACAGAGATTTGAGTGTTGGTTCACGTTCTCGGGGGATATGAGCAACTGAATGACAATATAGCACTCACAATTCAACAATCCAAGGTGAAAAAGATTATTCTGATTTAACATGGCCTAGCTGCAAGCATCATCATCAATAAACAGCAATACATCAGTGGTTCACATTGATGCTCAACTGCCACACAACCAAGAAAAAAGCAAACCCTGTATATGAAGAGAGAAAAAACGGACGGGATAAAACTGCTAAAAAAAATAGCTACGTCTACATTCAAACACCCAACATCAAGGTGCCTATACCTTGCAAACGAACAACCGAGCAAGACAGCTTCCTCAAGCCTTTCACTGTCCCGCATCATTAAATGCGCTCACATTACGGACAAATCGGTCAAACAACAACATTCACGCCACTGAGCTCAATTAGCCGCCATTTCAACTAACTTCTCCGACTACCGACTGTGATTTGCGAGGGCCGCAGCCCAGGAGACGAAGTTGATCTACAAAGACCAACCCTTTCGTGAACGATTTCACTTCTCGACACCAGTCCATCATCTGTTCACGTCGCACCTTACGACACACGAATACAGGAACTACTATTGAGTGACCCCACTAAGGAGGGATGGTCTCCGTCGTCCACACAAGTTGAAACAACTCAGTCAAAGCCTCTACAAACACTTCCTCACCTTCTTTGAAAGGTACATGAACGAGATCATCTGAGCTAGCAGCCTTATTACGTTTGCGGATCGAAATGCAACTGCGAACCTCAGTCTCAATGAGGGTTTCCAAATCTATTGATCATGGTTCTACATTACCAGTTTATGGTGGCAACACGGTGGAAACAAGGGGCTAGCTAAACTGATCCTCAAAGTGTTACGTTAACCAATCCAACCTTCTGGATTTACTAGAGATGAGTGTACTATCTGTCTCGCTCCAATAAGAACAACAGTCTTGAATCGAACCACGTCACTTATGACTAACAGCTACGTGGTCTATCTGCGACCAGGCCTGGTTCGGAGACGATGGTCCCCAAGACTAACAATGACGTGCACGATGTTTAAAACTAGGGCTGGCTAAAAATAGCTGAGCCTCAGCTGTAACAGTCGTCCGCCATTATCCAGGTAATGTGATGCTATCCCAAACGTGCTACATCAAACCACCTAGCTACAAGCACAGAACGAGTGTCATACAACGAAGTCCAAATGCATAAGTGCTCGTGTTGTCAAAGTCCAGGATACTTTCAGAGCTACAGCAAACATGAAGTGTTAATGATTTACCTGCAGCTTTGACAAAAAGGCCATATCCACAAGGCAGAGTTGTTAGTAGGTACTCGTGATCAGAAGAAGTTCACATAACCTTGGGATAGTGGGATAAACGGCAGCCTATGCACCTCACTTCACGTGTTCAGAATTCTCTCTAACATCGCAATGTGACTCACGTCACAGAACAGCAAAATAAGGTGTAATTTTTGGCAGGAAACCCGCCTGCCAGGTGTGACTCTACCAAGCGGAGGAAGCTTGTTGGCTGGTTATTTATAATGCGATCACGCTCACAAAACAGCTGGCGTCCACACAAAGGCAGCACCCACATTCTCAACGTAAGAACGCGCCCGTTTACACTCAGCTAAGAAACCGAGTTAAGGATTTATCAGCTTGCATCCTATGACAAAACTGCAAACGTGGTTACATCTTACACTATAAGGTAACTTTCATTTCCCATTCAGATCATATAAAACCTGTGGTGGCGAGACAGAGATCAATTCTGATGTGAACAACACCATGTATGGCACGAATGGAGACTGAGAAATTCCTATCGAATGTCGCAGTTTGGAAGAACAGCTCTACAGGCAACGCCCAAGATAAACCGACAGCTCAGGAATTCAATACACGCTAGCATATTGTTTGCTCCGATTTTCCAGTAACCCATAATGATAGTGATAAACATTACAGATCTTCACACGTATGCGTTTTAGGCAAAGTTAAATGCTGTCGTCAAAAGGAATCTACTTTCGTTACGTAGGACTAACTAATAAAGAACCACTTGAAGAATTCCCAAATTTCACGTGGCCGACGTTGATCAACTGTCAGAGGCATTGTCAATAGTTTCACTGACAAACGACCAACGGATTTCTGACTGTTTGTTAAACTAATCAGACACCAGTTCTTCATGTCACATGCATCCTTACCCCACGGATAAATCGACACACCCTCTTGGGCGTCGCGTTTTGAATCAGTGTAGTTGGTACCGACTGGTGAAAAATGTACTTGAACGTTTTGAAATTTTGTATTACTTTTTACATTTCAGTTATCCTAAAGAATCATTCAACAACATTCAGACATAATTTGTTGCGATTATTCAACGTCTCGGCTGACTGCAAACTCTTTGAAGGTAAGTTCTCATACACTGGCAACGTTTTGTTCTTCAAACTTATCAAACGGCGTGACAACTCTTATTCTGTATATTCTTGTGGAAACTGGATTTTGAGTGCCACGAAAATAGCGACCAACTTCATGAAGAAGGAAGTGTCTGCTCTGTGACGAGTACAACCTTCGAAAATCCTTCGTTCTGTCCGAATGTGCGGCATCCCAAGAAAGCATCTACCACACTGTGGGTTGCAGAGAGCACTCCGTAAAATAAACTCACGAAAAAACACATATAAGGGACTGAAGGATTAATCACCATACAGTAGACCACTGGGAATGTTACAGTCGAACACCTGGTCGTCATATCAAAGCAGGGCGAACGTTATGGCATTTGTGCAGTCTTACGTGGGCAAACAAAGAAGAACCGTTGATACCCATAAATAAAACATGCTAGGGTATGGCTGATTGAAGTCAATTATACATAGAAACGCTGCGCTGAGAAGGAGATTGCGCTTAAACGTGCCAAAAAAAAACAAAACTGTTGCCCCGGAAAAGACTATCTGCCGATTTTCAAAGGACTGAAAATAGCGCGGTGTGGTACTCTACGTCCCGGACATCTTTTGATCATAAACGCAAAAAAATTTCATGAGAAAATTCCACATTACTTCGAAACTTCTGAAAAAAACCGAGACAATCCCCAGAAATCACCATCAAATATGACAAGACAATCCTGTCAAATTATTCAGTTACAGATCTGGAAGTATTTAGGGCAGAAAATAAGTGAATCCATATATTAATCTGAACGCAACCGACCAGGGATTAAAGATACAAAGACACGAATCAAGATTACATTAGGTTTATCGATTACCCTAGAGTGAGGGTATATAGAGTTAGAAATAGACATGCATTCGGTACAACCAACAAGGTGAGTTAGTTACAGTCAGGTTTGAGAACAAACTGGGGGGAAGGATCTTCGACATGTAAGACAGACTGTATAGAGGTTGTGCGTCGTTCATTATCCCAGTACCAATAATGCTGTGAAACGATGATTTTTACCAACTACAGTAATTCTATCATTTAACTTCCGCTTGTTCGTTATTGATCGTAATATTTTGTAACTTGGATAACCGTAAAATGCTTTGCTATCTAACAGCGTAATGCGATTAGTGTTTGACAAAACGCACGGTCGAATAGACTGGCCTAATCACACGATCGTCTTTTGTAGGTGTAGCAAGCTGTGCAGGGTTCACGAGGCTATCATTACTAAGTTTACAGGCTTAACAGGGACGTGTTTCGATGACAACAGTATACAGAATTAATTCCGCTGGTTAACTTGCGCGTATGTGTGGCCTTTTCTGCTACTTGGGCGTGTCGATCAGGCTTGTGTGCTGTTTTGATCCGGTGGGCTATGCTGACTACGGCTTCGATTCTTGCAGATTCAATCATGCCAGAGGAGCAGTCAGACAAAAGGCAGTTAGGCTCGTTGTAGATGGTGCCAGTGCGGTGTGTTTTCGTTCTGCTTGATGTCTGTTCTTGTCTGCTGTGGTTTTGTGCGTGTAACTTGTTTGTCTCCACAATAGTATTTAACTTATGTGAGCGTGCTGCCCTTATAGGAGTGTGGTTCTTGAGCCTGTGCGCGGATATTGCAATCTCGTTGTTCTTGGTGGTCGATGTCGTCGCGCTTGTGTGTGTCCCCCTTGCCTTGCGGTACAGGCTTTTAAGCCAAGGACTTTGGTCGATAGACCTAACTGTAACATGCGGTGGACACCAGCAAGCGCGCACGTTGGGTTTAAATTGTGTAACGGGGCGTGCTGTTGTGTTGTCGACACCGTCTTAGTTTTCGCTTGTGTAAGTCGTGTGCATGGCTTACTGAGCCTTTGGCTCATACTTGTTTCTTGTTGTTTCCTTCCATAGGACTGTTGTTCGAACCTCTCCGTCGGAAGGACGCTGTCCCCCGGTGTCTCCACATTACCTCAAAGTTGGTCTGTAAGTGTAACGGACAACCCGAGTAGAAACAGCAGGCTTGCATGTTACATAACCGCTCGCCTGTCTAGATCTCGACGTCCTAGCAGTATCCAAAGACCACATAAAACATGACTATACAACATAAACCAAATACCATACTGCAACGGCCGTCGTACAGGATAAATCCGGTCGTCCTATCAGTTGTTTGCAGCAGGATGGACAGATAAAATGCTACTGCCAAACCCCTCCCCTAATCAGCCCACTAGTCGGAATCATAGAGCAGACAATGCTTACTCAATTATCAGTAACACCAACACCAACCTGAGACAAGCCCGGGAACGCAAAACCCTCTCTGTTTGGACATGGAATATGTGTACGCTGCTGGAACGAAGCAGTACCACAGGACGGGCAAAACCCCGAACAACAGTGATTGCAATGGAACCGAGTCACTATGACATCGAAGTAGCAGCCTTGAGTGAGACAAAGCTTGCAGATCAAGGTAAGTGCTGAGCAGCAAATATTGGGCACCTCTTCTATTGGACAGATTACCCGAGAGACGGTGTTCGGGAGAATGCTTGTTTAACAGTCGCTGGTCACATCAATCCTTTGATCGTAGGCGAACCACATGGCACCACCCCTCGAATGCTGTCCATGCGTCCACAACAAGGTCGAGGTAAGTGTGCCGCATTTTTTAAAGTCTATGATCCAGCTGATACAAAAGACAAGTTCTACCATCAGCTGTGTGCCACAATCCGGTCGGCACCAGTGAGTGACCGACTGTCTGTTCTCGGTGGCTTGAAAACTCGAGTTGGGCGCGACTGTGTAGCCTGGTCGGGAGTCCCCGAACCCCACAGCATTGGTTTAGTAAACAAGAACGGTGATAACCTGTTCCACCTGTGTGCCACTCGCGAGTTGGCTATCACAAACATCCGATTCTAGCTGGATGCGAAAGACATCACGACATGGATTCACCCACGAAACGGTCACCACCATTTGCTTGACTGCATGATTGTGTGGCATCAGAACATTCGTGAATTGCGTATCACGTTATTCCAGATGGCGGTATGTCGCAGTCAATGGCGTACCTGTATCCATATCATTTTTAGTCCTTTCGCTTAATCTTCTTTTATTAATTTTCGACCTTCTCAGTAGCGTTTTCTTCCAGGATATTCTACACCACAGTCGAAATGGACGGTGGCTCAAGTCAGAGAACCTTCAGGTTAGGCCCATGGCTGCTGCTGCCGTTGATGATGATGGATTCGCCAGAGACGCAGAGAGCGACTTGACAGCTGTGCAATGGAAAGGTTGCATACGAAGATGGATTGCCAAGTGAAATACTATACAATGGCAGACCGGCGTTATCCCAACTGGGTCACTTCATTTGGGAGCAAGAAATAATGCCACGAGATTTCAAGGATGCCTCCATCGCACCTTAGTTAAAAGGTGTGGGTAGCAAGCAATGTCCCGACAGTTGTCGGCGCATAAGTCTGCTGAGGTGCGCAGGTGAGGCGCTTGCCAGAATTCTCCTGGACCGGCTGGATGTGAACTTTTTGAAGGCCAACGTTCCCGAGGAGTAACGCGGATTTCGGCGCGAGTTGCCATAGGATCGACACGCCGTTTGCTGTTCAACAGATCCAGTAGAAGTGATGTGAACGCAACCAGCTGCTGTATGCCTCCTTCGTGAATTTCATCAAGGCCTTCGATTCCGTGAGCCGCAAGGCGTCGTGGACGGTGCTTGGTAAGTTTGGATGTCCAAGTGAGTAAGTCAATTTGATTAAAATGTTGCAAGTGAACATGAAGATGAAGGCACAAGAGTGTGAATTGACGTGTGATGATTCTTACATTGTCAGTGGCGTGAAGCAAGGTTGTGTCCTAGCCCCAGTTCCATTTAACTTATATTTGACTTCAGTGCTAACAGTTGCTCTTCAGGACTCGGCGGAGGATGGCGTTGAGATCGAGTACTGGACCAATGGGCGCCTATGGAATATTCAATGTTTCGGCGCCCTATGTCGCCTACTCGCTCCAACGATGTGCATGCTTTTATTCGCAGACTGTGCTATTTGTACACAGCGAGGATGAGTTACAGCGACTGGCCACGGCTTTCGCGACCTCAGCACCCAAGTTAGGATTGCATATCAACACAAGTAACGCATTTTCTTTCTTTTTTTCTTCCGGCCTTCTTCGGGCGGAGGTGCTGTTCCTACGCCAGCGCCAGAAATTTGAATCAATCGAAATGTTATCAAAAGCTGCGCGAGATTCTGTTAACTGATTAGCAATTTTTCGACAGATTTATCCCTGGACCGCGAGTTACGAGCTCTTGCGATGAAGGCTAACGTTGCTTATGAACGTCTTGGAAGACGTGCCCGGAAAAACCACAGCCTTGTGTTTATGGTGCTGTTTATACTGCTGTACTGCGGTGAAACATGAACACTGTATCAGCGGAACGCGTACCAACTGAGCCGCTACCATTTGTAGTCTGAAGTACATTTTAGGTATTCGATGATCAGACATGGTTCCGAACACTAAGGCGGGCGAACGTGGACCGGATGGAAGCCATGCTGGTGGTCAATTTTGTTGGCTAAGTCACGTCCGCCGAACGGGCGACGACCATACTCCAAAGCAGCTGCTTTGTGAGCAACTAAAATCAGATAAGCGAAATCCTTGTAATCAAAAATCGAGTCTCCAGGACGTTTTCAAGGCAAATCATTAGCGTTGTGAAATTGATTTTAGATGCTGGGAAGACTTAGCACTAAACCGGATAGTCTAGAGGAGTACGATTTAGACAGGCGTCCGAAGGTTCAGTGAACAAGTATTGCGCGGCCGAGAATGAAAGCGCGCGGCACGCAAAGAAACCATCGATGCGATAGGTCTTGATGACCTGACTGCATGGTGTTGCGTTGTGTGCGGCCACGAATGCGCTGGCTGCCTCGGATTAGTAGGTCATCAGCCTACTCATAGTACACCGTAAACCAACAAGCAACGAGTACGTTAGGCTCAAGTAAGCTATCCATTTTATTTTCTTCATGCTCGCATCGACGAACGACTACCGCCGTTTGACAACTCATCCGCCCTCTTTTCAAAAACCTGAAAATGTCTGTGACCTTCTATCTCTTCCTTTCTTCAGTTTTGTTTTTTGTATTGTGTGGTGAATGTTTTGTCTGATTCTCAGTCTAACCTTGAAGTTTGCTTTTCCTCCACAGCATTTTCTCTAGCGCACTGACATGTAATATACTGAACGACTTCCTGCATTATGTTTCTACTATTTTTCTTCCCAGTTTACATTTTACCACTGCAGTCACTCTCTGTTTATTCCTCGAGAGATAGGGGTTTCAGTTTGAAGCTAACCAGCATTGGTTGGCTGGACACAAACGCTCCACTCACATCACTCCTAGTCTTATTTCTTCGGATTGACACTGGACACGTAGTGTGTGAGTGGAACCACGAGTGACACAGCGCAAGCCACTTGTGATGATGGCTATGCGCAGGCGTCATTTGGCTTCGGTCATTGTGACAGGCTAATCTGAAACGGATGCAGATAACTATGCTCGTTACAGTCGCCAACCTACTAAGCCAGCATCATCATTATGTCACCAGTCCTTCGCTATAGTCGATGGATTGTGTCTGAACACCAAACACACCACATAGCCGCTTCTCCTCTGTAGAAAGACGACCAAACTGAGCATCACCGGCTAGCATGACGATGTCAGAGTTTAGTCTGCCTCAAAAGGTCAACGGGGCGTCGTAGAACACATCTTTAGTAGTATCTGAACAGCTGTCCATTGGAGCATACGCCGATATGATTACACAACCTTTTCCAGATATGCGCTGACAGACTTTAACCAATGTACTGAACCTGACAGCGCGTAAGTGACTGCCTACGGGGATCCAACCGAGCAAACATTGTCCTGCTCTGGTTCTCAATGCGATTCCCACTCCGGCTTGATCATGAGATTCAGCTTCGGTGTCATCACAGATCCTGAGAGAGAAGCGTTTGGATCGGCAGTTATCTAGAGGTGAACTCAAGTGAATAAAGGTGTCAGAATCGTAAACTCGCGTCTCCAACACACGGCACACATCAAGTTCAAGACAGAGTAACTTGCTTTCCAGAGAATTCAAACACTGAAGACACTGTTTACCAATTGTCTTGGCCTCAGAAAACAACTACCACCCGGAGGCATACAGAAGGCAGAAAACCTGGAGGGCAAAACAGAAGGAGAAAGCCATAATGAATGAATAATATGATTGTTGGGAGAACGACATCTCCTGATACTTCCGGATTGTTTATGCTACAGAAAGAGGCTGGCTTGAGAGACCCCACCTTAAGTCACCGACTCAAAAGTTTGACTTGCGAGACAAAAAAATATAGGGTTTTCTAAGGAGACCTTACCCGGAGCCAATGACTCGAGTCTGACTTGCTAGACACTGAAGGGTTTCCCTAGCCCGAATTTGATCACCGCTATGCAGAGTAAAGGTACTCAAAACTACATCAGGTTTTCAAATGATACCGAATGGTTTTAAAGCGTACAGTATAATACGCCGGTCGTCACAGCCAACCATTGGGCGATCGGTGTGCTTTGTGTTTGGACACACTTTTTCCAACCCTCTTCTTCCTAAGTCAGAAGACAGCAGTGCTAGAACTATAAAAAGGTATCTGCTGTATGGCCATAGTATTACGCCTCATTAACTAAGCATTCGTATACGGTCAGTAATGCGACATACAATCCTATGAGTTCAGCTACCTTTCGTCTGACTGCACCCCTTTAGCCTGTCCGACAAGGTTGCACCTGGAAGGACCGGAGTCGTAGTCAGCACAGCCCTCGAGATGGATGCAGTGCACAAACCTATCACGTCAAGGTAGCGGAATAGGTCAGGATTAGGTAGCGAAATGGGACAGGATTATCCACCAATAACATAATAACGAAATGAGTCATTACGTCCCCATTGAATGAGAAGTGAAATGACATCATTAAACATTATCAATGATTCGTCATATTGTCCTGAGGTCAGACATCAACGAACACCTTCAAGAATACGGTTGATGACGAACGAAAGAGGAGGTGTGATAGCCCTAGCAAACGCTAATCGGAGCGACTATCGCTCATATGTGCTGTTCACACACTTTTACATCATCTACAGAGTAAGCTGACATTACATCTACAACGGCTTAGAACATCTTTCATATATTCAACTGAAGTGCCCCTCTGAGGTGACGTACAACTAGAGGCAAATAAATGGTGCAACATAACCGCTACACAGCTGGATGAATACATAAACCATCTCCAGTTATTCGTCAAGAATGTGTTTACATACTGGGTAAAGATTCTCTTAATTTGTTTAAGTGGTGGACTACACAGAACAAAGAAGGATACGTCTAAGCTTCGATTAGCTAAATTCCACTCCTTGGTCACTGATGAAACACTAGCTCAACTTACTCGTCTAATTTTCCCGTCTTTAGATGGCAAGTAGAAAGACACTGAATCCTTTCTCTTAAAATGCGGCAACACTTTTAGCTTTAGAACCAAGAATATATAACCCCTTTTCACACAAACTTGTTAAGTGAGTAGTAATCAAACTGCGTACAAGTGTGAAAAAATCAGTTAGAACACGAAAACTGGTGGATGTGAACATTTCGTAATGACTCATCAGTACTAAATGTACAATAACATGGATGAGTTTCCTTATAACAAACAACTAGAGGGATGAATAATCAATTAGCGGGTTAGGATTGATCATTAAGACCAGCGAAGGATCAAGTTCACGAACAGTTGTTCCTGAACACAGAGCTACCTTCAGTCGACTGACTACGACTGTTTCAGCAAACCGCAAAAATTCTGTGTTTGAATGACGTAACAGGATTTTGAACACACAAGATGGATCGATAGCGTGACTAGTGCCATAATGGTCACAGATCTGATTCACTACAAATCCAGGTGACCTTCGAGTTACAATTCTTCCTCTACCTTTCAATTCAACTAGTACAACCTTTTCTTTTTCCCCAATTAACTGTTTCTGGGCAAGTATGTGAACGATGTCGTCTTCGGGATCCGACAAATGAAACTGCTCCTTTCAATTGCCCTGCTGAGCTTACTAAACCGTCTAAGATATATACTTCACCACTTGACAAGTTCTATTATGTAGATGTTTGGCACTCCAGTCTTAAAAAAGTATCAATGGGTTTTTAATGAATTGAGGCAACTTCAGATTAGAAAAACAACCGTTTTCAAATGTCTGTGAAGTATTTGGGTAGTATATAACAGCTATCATATAACGCAATCAGTCCATCGGAACAATGTGTTTATGAAGACCAGGAGATTCTGTCATACATCCAAAGCCACTTTATACTCGTGACTATATGCATATCTCTCCTCCGAGTATTATTCCGATAACTCCTCCAGGTTTCTTAACAAAAGATCTCAACTTTTTTCCCTATCCGTCGTAAATTTAACAATAGTTCCCCTTCCTGCCACCCAAATAATCTGTTGACTCTTACTGCTTTAATGACTATAGTTCCTTTGATTACGAAAGTCAGCCGATTCATATCGCAATCTTTATACCGATATGTCGAAAAAATCCTAACCATATCACCTATATCTGGCCCATTACATGCGTACGACTAATCCGTACAAACGTAAACACTGATTGAAAAACAATTACAAACTCATTTGTTAATTTCAAAAGGTTTGAGTATCTCAGCCGTCAACATTTACATACTGAAGTGCAGAAAACAGTCTAATGATTAAATTTGCATTAAAACGATAGTCTTTGAAGAGATCACTGGAAATTTTACATATATGGCAATGACGTATAGAATTAGTTGAATACGATAGTTTGACATCATCTATACAGCAATGTGTATGCACAGTAATTTACATTAGTAGTCAGGATGTACACAATTAACAGTAGACCACAGAGGTCAAGTGATCACGGAAGGGTGCATACACAGGCTGCGGGTGATCAGGATTCTGAGACATGACGTGTCCCCGCTGCGTATAAATGAGGTCACTTAACAGCAAACTCGAACTGCAATCCTGTATGCGTGCAACAACATGACAGGCAGTAGTTGCGTCAGCAATTCAAGTGATTGCATGTCTCACCATCAGCTAACTTTCGGATACTTATTAATTAAAACGGGCAAGGAAAGTTCGTGAGAAATAATAAACTGAGACACGCAAGTTACACTAGTAAAAGTATTCCAGCGATGGAGGAAGGACAGTTCTACAACCGATGTCAACTGTTTGTTTTACCATGCAGTAAGAGGTAACTAAAAAGTTCAGGTGACCTAAAACTTCGAAATTAACCAGTCGGTCATGCTCCAATTAAATCAACAAAATCAGGCGGAAATGGCGACATAGGCCATCAGGAACATAACAAAACGAAACATTCGTACAAAAAGTAGTTAACGATAACAAATATTTCATCACGTCGAGAGAATTATTCAGGCGAATACAATACGATGATCTCAGGTAATACACTCAGACGCCTCATGATCCATAACTTCGCTAGAAGAGTTTGCATAATTTTGTTACACATGGGGTCAAAAAGGTCTAGGGAAATACTAAGATGGGAATGAACAGAAAATGATCGCAGATGAACCATTGGGCACAGACACCTACTTTGTGAATGCTTACTACAAATATGCACCGTCACATACACCTCCGAATACACTGATTACATGCCCCAACATTCGCGCTCCCAGGCCTTTATCGAATCACTGGCAAACAGATTACGTTCTGCACCGCTCACGTGAATAAAGTTGGATCAGGCTAACGGAAAATTAGGCTGTCTGTAATTATGCCTCGACAACTGATCGTCGGTGATAACTATGTATAATTAGTTCTAGCGAGTTATAGGGATGTGAAGATTGAGGAAACACATAGTGAACCTCAAATTATGAAGGTCGAGAGAAAAGCCGTGCAAGTACCACACAGGTTTCGAGACAGAAAATTTGCACGCGGACCTTAGGAAACGGAGCTCGTAGGAGACAATAGGCAGCAGCAGGATAAGTCGATTTAGAGGGTAATGACAATTATTCAGTTCGCTGCCAGAAGAGCTAGTAACATCCGTACCCTGTTATCCAAAGGCTGTAAACTGCTAAGACCTATGCAGCGTCGGCCAGTTAGTAGACGGGAACAATCGATCTCATCTGTTAGTTTTGCAAATGTCCACTGCCAACAGTCCGTGTATAGCCTCCATGTCTTTCAACTCGTTTTAATGTTTACAGTGCCTACCTGACTGCATTCAGACTTCAGTACTTATCGTATGGATCGACCCGATTTCCTTATCCCGGTACTCCTTTAACAAATTCGGCTTACTTATGAGTAGTGTGGCAGATTTAATCATTTAGATAAGACCAAATTGCGAAAAATCTGGGCTTCGGCTGGATTCGAAGTAGCGTTAGAAAAAAACATATCCAAACGCAACGAGCGCTTTACCAACTGAGCTATGACACCACACCAAGCGCTCCATATTTTCGACTCAGTTACCCATCCAATCCACTGTGTCATATGAAATCCACCAAATAATTCAGTATACAGACTGTCCAAGCAGGATTTCCCAACAATTCACGCTGGAATCCACCAACGCCACCATTGAGCTTTGTAGCTCAGCTGGTACAGGGCATACCGCATTTGGGTATGTTGTTTCTGTCGCTAATTCGAATCCAGCGAAAGCCCAGATTTTTCGCAATTAGGTCTCACCTACGGTCGGATTAATCATGACGGGCGGTCAGTTACCAATACTAACAACCGTGCAACACGTTTTCGCGACTCAGCTTCGACCAAGTGAGCGACGAAGTAATATCACGACAAGTTGTGAAACGCGAATGCTGAGTCATACAATAAGCACACTCAGAAGTGACTGATGCAGTGAGGCAGCGCGGCGGACCTATTCGGAGTAGAGGTCTACGACAAGTGTTCCGTTTGAAATTACAGGCCAACCATTTCCTCACTCCCATTTTGATATTTTTGGTGAACTTTCGGATCTACACGTATCTTCAGACGACAGTATTCACGAAAAACGTTTTAGTACACAGAGAATCAGCGGGTATTTTGTCGTTCGCAACAAGGACAGAGTTGTGTATTCAACAACACATAACCGTCATCCTCATGGGCAGCAATACATCAGTAGTTTTCACTGATGATTAACCATGAAGACAAAATCAAACTCTGCATAGGAAGAGAAAAAAGAATGGAGTTATTGTAAACCTTCTTAAACGATACGCTGGTTCATCTTTGCTATCGTTTTGCGCTTGGCAGAATTCGGATTCTCGTCCCAGTAATAATTAACACGAAAATCTCGGTCCCGAATAGTACCGCGACTGTCCCCGTATTCGCTTCCAAGACAAGCCAAAAGACGCGCACGAAAAAAAGAGCTTTGTTCCGCCCAAAAACGTGTGCGACAAGGGTGACAAGGTCAAAGTACTTGTAGGGTGCGCAGTGGCCATAAGAACATTCCCGAATCGTAAAAAGAAAAGGACATTTACCGGAAAAAATGGTTAGGGTCACCAATGGGCACATCGGAATGAAAAGTCAGGTAAAAATTAGCCAAGGCCACCAATGGGCCGCTCTGAACAGATCCGCCAATTAGGACAAAGTCAATCGTTTTTTTCTTTCTCACGGCGGAGACGGTAAAAGGGTGGGCGCCCTAACGGGACTGTAATCCTCTGAGTATAGCAAACAGATGTCCACCTTCAACACAGACATGCGGTACAGCTTGAGCTCAGAGCACGTGATCTGGCCCAATATTGAAACATATTTTGCGAACTCAATAAAAAGGAGACCACATGCGTGTCGTTCTACCGAAAACGATATATGTGTACCAGTGGGAATCTATCAAACGCTGAGAGATTCACCCCTAGACGTTATAACCTCAAGTTTTTTTAAATTTTCCTCTGAATATCAACACTGATGACCGTAACGTGTCGATATTGAAACAGACGATTAATTGTTGAACAAATCGCGTTTAATGATAAAAGAGATAGATACAATTTAAGCCCTATGTTCCATTTCAAACGATCAATATCTCGCACACGGACAACCAAACAAGATGTTATCGGCAAAAAAATCGTTTCTTTGCCGGCTTTACAGCTTTCGTTTATTCATTATCCTTATTTCAGACAAACTGATCAACCAAAGCAACATCTTTCAGGGAATTTGAGCAATAGGCTGAACATAGCCCAACAAGGTCGACTGAGCGGAAATGAATTTAACATCACAATAATCGTCTCACTATTGAAAATACTGTCTCTCTATAAATCTATCGCATTTCATTCATTGGTCCGCATTAAAATTTATCAAACAGATATAGAGGATAACTTTTGACATTGAACGCCCCTCCACACACAAACATACACGAAAAATAACGGATGGTGGCGTACGCGCACTATGGCATCAACTCTATGACACATCAAAAACCGCCGAAAACAGACATGACGATTCGGTTGAACTAACGCACACTTCCACTGTTTCCACATCGCCCCGGCGAAATGCATATTCGACTGAAGCATCCCAATCCATTTAATGAGTGTCAACCAGGTGGTTCTGCTAAACCGTCTCAAGATAAAATCATGCTACTTAGCTCCGCAAGTACAGCGCTTGCTGCGTTTGGGCATGGTGTTTCTGTCGCTGGTTCGAATCCAGTTGAGGCCCTGACTTTTACAATTGGGTCTCACCTAAAACCATAGATCTGCCGGAATACTGATTAATAATATCTAGTTTGTTTAGAACGACTGAATATTAGTGTGTCGTCAACGTACTGTTTGCAGTGCGACAACCGTTCCATGTTTGCAGCTAACTCTTGCTCAATCCTCAGTAAGAAAAAGGTTGATAAGGTAGGCCCCGCCGCGTGCTAGGCTACCAAATCGAGAAGGAAGTTTGGGCAACATTAAGCAAGTTCAATTCATTAGAAAAATAGCACGCTTTTTATAGGAGTACACCAATGATCAAAGTAGCGGCTGGTCGACATTTCTGACTGACTGGCACCGACCGATCGCAATTCGCCTTGCAACAGTTTGTGTGAGTTGTGATCAGATGAATCGTTTTCCTTCAGAAAATTGCTCCAGTCCAGTCTCGTTATGTTACAGGCCCTAGTGGACTTCCTACGACTACCTCCATCTATTTGGTGATAACATCGATCCAGAAATGAGAACCTGATATTTTCAGTGCACATCAACTCATTAGCAAGATATATGTTGTCTACGTGACCGACAAATTGAAAATATATACTAAAATATGCAACCAATTTATGATATGCGGAATTTGTCATATTCAGAACAAGTCTAAGCGACATTGCAGACTAGTGTATGTCTTCGGGAAATTTTGGACCAAAGGTTTCGACGTCATACACTGTTTGAACTTTGTACTTCTTCTCAACAATTATGGGTAAGTACAAGAGAAGTTGGAGATGTCGTCCCATGCGACCTTCTAATTCAGTGACACTGCCCACTGTGAAATGAGTGTACTTCAAGCAGCGGTTCTTGTAAAATGGTTCTTTAGGTAACAGAAAGTAGTGGTGGCTGTATCAAAAACATCCTCAGAGGTGAATCGACCAGATTGGGTTGATCGAGTGTCTTCCAAGATTGGCTAATCCAACCCCTATTAGACCTCTTTCTAGGAAATAAACCTAAGGCCCTGGTTAACAATCCACCACTACATTCCATCAGTGAACTAAAGAGGAACATAACAACAGCCTCTCAGAACATCTCCAATGAACAAGCCAAAAAGCTCCATCTGAGTATGGTGCGGCGAATTCACAAATAGGTAGAAAACGAGGGAGTGCAACTTTGAGTAACTGATTTAAGAACGTTATTTCTTCAGGAGCTCAAAATAGTCCTTTAAAGGGATACACGGTGTGGTTTGCCAACTTCTTTTCATAAGTTATTTATTGCAGTCAGGATGGCCAGGTGATTAAAAAATCTATGCAAGGGCTTAAACTAACAGATATCCTAATTGACTCAGGCCAATGATCACTCTTTTTGTACACCAGAGAAGCGGCTACATTTGTCAAAACGAAGACAATGAATCCATCTGGATCTTTAGATTGAACAAAGTTGGTGATTATAAACGGACACGGAATTTATTAGAATCAACAGAAAATATGCAGTTCATCAGCTATATTGTCCTGTGTTCAGGTTTTCTCACTATAGCCTTGTTTACTCTAACTATTGGTGGCGGTCTCGATAAACAGTGCTTAATATGGTAAGCGCTTTGTTGGTTTACGGAGTAGTGGTCCCGTTCATGCAGACCGTAGACTCTTCTATTAGGCTAAATAATAACATATCCTACTCGCACCGCAATGCATGAAAGCAAACATAAACCTACACAAGTTATAAAGATGCCTACAGAATAGACGTGTAAAATGTATCCACGGATGGACATAGAAAAAAGCATTTTCCAAATCAGATCTCAAAAGTGGAACAAAAAGCCCAGTTAGTCATTCTTTCAAATGCGCGCGTTATGATACTTAAGGGAACATTCGAAGGGATAGATATATTGGCTATTCGATGGCCTTGTTATGGGCCGATATGGACGGCAAAAAACATAAAACGTTAAGGACATTGACTGGTTTGTACTATGCTTGGATTAGACGGCTGGTATATGAGAAGTGATGGTAGAGCCTGTACTGGGAGAAAAGTGAGGGATAGATTAAGAAATAGACACACAGATGGGGTATGGAATTGATTAATGTGACCGAACCAGATGATCACGATCGCAAATGTTCTGCTTAAGTAGAAAAAGTGTTAAAAAAAAAATAAAACCTTGATAAAGACATGAGGATACAAAAAAATGGTCAGAAATCGATAAATTGAGCGAACAATTTTACTGTGAATAACTTCACGTGAACCAAGGAGAACATGTTTACAACATTAGCACTGCCGGTGAACCACGCACGAAAGGTTATTTTTCCAATGATTAATCGAGTTTCAGGCTAACTGAGATTAACAATGCGCACTTCTATTTGTAAAAGTGATGTGTGATTTTAATCATGTTCTCACATATGAAGAACAAAAACAGGGGAAGTTTCATTTTGATCAAATTGTTTACAGACTGTGTTGTAGCATACAAACAACAGATAGTCAGGACACTTTTGTGGGAGCACAAAAAAGAAACAGGATAGTAATTTGAAGCTAAGGAAACCGGCATAGTTAAGGCAACTTGGGATACTGATTGTTGAAATCACGCGGCGGAGTGGATGCTGTCAAGCCATTCAAACCTCAGCATAAAACTAGAATCACCTCCAATCAAAATTTACGGACCGAATAGGAAACAAGGGCAAAATATGCAACTGAAAGATCACCAAGAACGCTTTCAATATCTATTCCGATAAGCACAAGAAACCACACATGTAAGCACAAAATTACCCATCACATATAGAAAAACAATCTGGGACGCCTATGCAATCCATGTTCGGTCTGCGTTTTATGCGGTGGCGATGTTGGCCGAACGCAATCAAATTTGGCAAACCGCTGGAAAGTGGAGTGTAAGAAGGAGACCAAGTTGGAGAAGTATTAATGTGATGGCTGGCAGGTACATGAATAATCCGCTCAGAGCCGTTAGCCAATTTCAGACGACCGAACCATACACCTTTCCAACGTCCCAACACATGCACAAACACCCGCGCGATCACATTTAGCCCGTTGAAAAGCTCCAACTAGATGTGATTCGACGCGACTCAAGTGCAGATACGCATGGAACCCCGGATCGGAACAAGAGAAACAACAGACAGGCAAGTAAACACCACGTGACACAATCCTGACCAATGTCAATGAATTAGACTTGTGCACCAGCCCCGACAATAAATATACAGAGCATTGATTTAATCGCACGTAGCCGTCGTGTCCACGAGATGGACATGAAAGGAAACATGCAACAAATTGGGTTAATCAAATACATGTGCAGTTCAACAGGTTAGATTTTAGAACACGGAAAGCCAAAAATAGAAACCGCGAAAGCTGAGATAAAGCATGAGATGTCCTGATCATTCAACAGTATAACTCAATATACCGTAATCAGACGCAATGTAAGATCACTGACAGTAGAGAATATGTAGGATTCGTGTAAGTTAACAATAAAAACAAGAGACTCGTTTTTGATGTTAACCAGTCGTTATTCACCGCACGACGAAGTGTGTTCGAAACACGCCTAACAAGAAACAGTTTGGTTACCGCTTGATAAGTTTTTCAATCTACATTCATGTTTAATGGAATCAATACACTGCACCGTCCAAAGTAGTCCTGGATTTATGTTTTATGATTATTTATCATCTTTACGTCCGTGAACTTCCTACGAAATAACGGAAGCACACGAAATTCAGCTTGAACAAAAAAATTGACCTAATTGGAAGGTATGACATCTTACTTCGTCCAAAAGCATTAGTCCCCATTCTTGGCCCTTGATCCATTCCATCATACGATCAGCTTCGTAGGATCGTTTGGTAGAATGAGCAATCATAGTGTAAGTGCTCACACAAACACATGCGTTTGCTGACGGACGATCTTTCGCATCGCTGGTGAATCGTATAATTTGTCCATCTTCTATGGTCGACCAGAGCCGAAATTGAGAGCGCCATTGTTCAACCGCCACACCACTTGTACACAAAACGAAAGTCGGCTTGCGAATGGTGCATGCGGCGGTAACGCCCACCTGTTCAAATCAGCAATGAACGAAGGGTATCACAGGTACCAGACCGCATAACGCAAACGTCACAAACATCAATCAGCTCAGCACATCTAACAAGGTCGCCAGTGGTCAGCAAGTACGTAACAGAAAGTGTGCATGCATATAATACATATCGATACATTCGGAGGGTAGCATCCGGATTTGCACTAGTCCATCGTAATGCTTCATATGTTGCTGCCGTAGCACGTGGTGTATCCTTCATGATTCCAATCACACATCTGGTGTCGCACATGAATCCGGGAACAGAGAGATGAAAATATTCGATTAAAACACCATAGAAAACCTAGAGGTACAAGTGTAGTCACTATAAACCGGACATAAGAATTTTCCAAGGATTCATTGTAGGCACAGGATTGAAAGATGCACGACAAGGTGATCCAGCCCGGTGAACGAGAAGTCCAGAAGTGTTGGCTTCAGAGCTATGAATACTGTTGCACGAAGAACTACCAGTGCTGTACTTCACATCAATGCAAAGGGCGTAGTGATGAGTACACGGGTCATATTGGACTAGCAAGTCAGCAACGTGACTACAACAGATTTTCCAGGGACAGCTATCAGACAAGTTTAAAGTAAGTAAACATACACTATGACTGATCACGTTTTTTTTATTTCAATCAACTTTCTCTGTATTAACTAATTTTGTCACATGGTTTAGGAAGTGACACTCAAACTTGCTTGCAAAAATGAAAATAATAAGAGATTTGCCTGGCAGACAACCCCTGTATTCACTGCTCTTACATACATATCCCTTGAGCTAGGTGGCTTCACACCGCTCAGTTTTGCTTCCAGCTCTTAATACCTAGGCTGCTGACAGAATCAGCAACCGGACTTTAGAATCTCAGCAAGGAAGACTGAAAAACGTATGCAGTTGTGCTTGTAATCACTATTCAATAAGGAGCGTAAACCCGAAGGGATAAGTTTAGGACTCAACTTTTGGAACAGCAGAGCAAAACTGATGACATGAAGGTAATGAGTAAATTTTTGTGCAATGACAATCAGATTTCTCCCCAGATATCACCTCATCAATATTACAAACTTATGGGGTGATACTACTTATGTAGGTGAAACGGCCTACTATCAAGCGGAGTGACAGTAACATGAAATTGATGAAAGGGGAAACACACCAGTGTTGAAGAAGCATTCCGAATATGCGAAACGCATTCCATACGAACCGGCTGCACAATTTGACCAGCACGACTTCGACAGAAGACATTGTAAAGAAACCTAATTAAGCGACCATCAGATTCCCCAGACTCGCCTTCTGGAATGTCGTTCATAGTTGCTTATTCATTGCGCCAGTCCACTTATTTACCACATGACGTCCATAAAAGGGCCGTACTTCTACCTGCAACCTGAAAATGTGTGCAGTGGCCATAGGTTAGGTGGTCATTCCGATAGTTGCAAAAATGCGCATACCGTGTCCTATATATCGGATGGCAAACGCCTGAGAAGACAAATCGAACGGAACACTGCGGTATGTATGTGATCTGCCAATTAAAAATAACAAACCGTTCGAACAGAAGGTATTAACAATAATTGTAGATCCAACGGTCAGTTTCTCACTATTCGACAACGGATTCCACAAATCACAACTTTTGATGGCTTTCTTTACTGTTCAACCTGACATACCGAATCACCGTCTGCTTTTAATGGTTTCGCTGGCCAACATTATCCGCGTAACCAACGAGCACCGTATACATTTGCATTAAACTTTAGTGAATTTGCGGTTCACTCACGTGAAGCAAAGTACGAGAGGCAACCACAAGCGCAGATACGGAATATTCCCCTTCCTGCTGACTCTCTACTCAACAAACACATAGAGAGTCTAAAAACTCGCATGCTGAGGGGTCAGTGAGAGTGATGCTACCAAACTGTTCAGGTCAATCCAGAACGACAATAACAGACACCTTTTCGATCAAACTTATTTGCATAATCATCGGTCCACACATCAGACTGTCATATAGACAGTGGACAAAAAATGTTCCAAGCTCTAATTACGCAAACACGCGCACAAAACAGTTCACTGTTAGGCCTCAATCGAAACAGCAATCCCAACAAAGACCATAACGAAAGCAGTAATGCGTCTTGAGGATGTTGTCGGATGAGTAATAACAGAGAACAATGATTGGGGAAGGAGTGGCTGACAGCAGAAGAGAGCATGTTTTGGGGGTTAACATCGGCATAACCAGCAACCTATGTAGTGTCCATTTGTCGTAACTACAGTAAGGTTTGGTTCTCCAGAATCGGATTGTACACCAACAACAGAAGCTGTGGAAGCGTCTCACAGGCTCAACCATCCATTGTTTCCAGGAGGAAGGTGAATAGCACATATGCCAATATCAAAAAATACAGAACCAACAACAAGCACCAAAAACATTTTCATCAATGCTATTTCGACCAAGTGCCCACAATTCTTGCTTGGAATGAGGGCGATAGAAATAATCATCCTCTCCAGTTTCGAAGCAAACAAACAATATACCAACTGGGCGTCAACTGTTTAAAAGTTTTTGGTCTATACTTCAAAAAATCGCTGGATGTAAAACGAGTTCCGTCGTGTTACAAAACTACAACTGGCACCACGCAGCCAAAAACTCACCAATGTTTTTCCTGCTCCACATGGCAAAACGATGACACCAGATCGTGCTCTACCGTTACCAAACATCTTCCGCAAACTCCGTTCTTGATAGGGTCTCAAACTGGTACTCGCCTTAAGATCAATCGTAATATCCTTGTTGATCTTATCTTGTCGAAAATCGTATTCGGCCAGAAGTGGCACCTCAAGTTCAATACACCGCCGTTGTAATACTTCGATTTGATTCTGGTCTACTTCCATCGCCAAAATAGTCGATTGGTTCACGGTACCGGGCAAGCTTAAATTCGCGCCTTTCTCAGTATCTTCTTCCTCCGCGTCAAAATCACCTTCACGATCCGCTGCTTCAGATTCTACTCCAATCGCTTTCAAATCCAAATTATCTCCGGCAGGATCAAGGAAGCCGTCATTCTGTCCCTTTTTGCACATTTTCTCTGCTTGTTCCGCCTTTAGTTCCTCTTCCGCATCAAGCTGTGCATATAAATGCAGGACTTCAATGGCGGCGCCATTCAGACTAGCTGATTCGGCGGGCTGACCAGTGAGCAGGACACTCGTGTCGGGTTGCGTTAATTCGGCCGCGTTGTACAGTACTACTGTATCTGCTGCGTCCGGTTCATCCGACGCTTTTCGAATAAGGCACTGACGAATGACGGAGTCGTTCGCCAGCTGCTGCAAAAACTTTCTATGTGGACTCTCCACGAAGTATCGGCCGCCTTTCAGAACGAGCTTTGCTTTTCCGTAAGACAGAGTACAGCTACGAATGTAGGCAACAATTCCGGGAGGGAGGTCTGTTTTGCACAGACGGCGTAAGCAGCCTATGATCTCGCCGGTTCGTAGGCCAACAGAAACTGCAGCGTAAAGTGAGTAGGACGTCAATTTGTATTCGTGAATGTGAGTTGGCCGACAAACTGGTTCTGCGATAGCAATAAGAAAGTCCTGTGCTTGAGAGGTCAATGGACCGAAGGCCTCCAAGAAAATGTGTCCATCTGGGCCAACCCACAAAGGCCTGCAAGGGTGATCTGGACGGAGAGTAAGTATTTTGCGCATATCCTTAGCACCAAACTCGTCACGCGGCGTACATAAAACATCAGCACTGGGTTTGGCAACCGCTGCAGTCACAGCACGATCGAGTTTGTAATTTTTGACTCGTGCGCGAGAAATAACACGCGCTTCATCTGCGTCGATTAAGCCAGACTCGTACTCATCCACTTCGTCATCATAATCATCGTCGTCATCACCATCGTAGTTTTTTGTTCCTGGCTGGGAATCCTCATCCAAGTCGTCTTGATATCCATACGGTTCGTCCGCAGCATGATCGTCCTCCGGACCCATTGACCCGGACATGGTAGAATCATCATCGTCAGGTTTGATTACCGCAGAACGGGCACGTTTGTGCAAACATGAAGATTCTTTGGTTGCCTTATTATCCAGACGTCTTTTCTTATGTCGGTCAGAACGACCCATTAGTAATCTGGAAAAGTAGATAAAACAGAGTTTCACACATCCAGTGACAAATACGCCGTTAAGCAGAAAATCTAGGGCATGCAAACTTCTCTTTCAGTCTCATATCGTCTGTTTCAAGCAGACAGATTGGATAGAAGAAAAAAACTTAGCCCACACATACCAAATGCGTTCGGACGCTAGTATAAGCGCACGCACGTGGCAAGCTTCCACGCTCATGATCACTGGCGAATAGATGGCCGCGACTGAGTGAAGAGCGTGGGAGTGACAGACCCGGAGAACGCTTGATCCACATGGTATAAGTTGATGGAAATCGAGCAAATTGAAAAAGTTCAGACAAAGAGCGCACACATTGCCGACTTTGATAGAGTGCTCTGCGTGAAGACAGTTTATTTCCTTGTAATACACACAGAACAGGAACTACACGACCTGCTTGACGAACTAAGGACGGCCCCGTGGATCAGTTGCCAACGCAAATGTGAATACGGAGAAGGAGAAAAGCATACTAAGGTGAGTGGTTCTTTCGTATCAGTTAGTGTTGGAAAGATAAATTTGCATAGAACAAGCGAGATGGGAAGAATTTCTGATTGACACCTCATGAAAAGGTAGTAGGTTGGGAAAGGAAGTCGGAGTGAGATGAGTGTGTCCAGAAAATGAGAAGGGAATGTATAAAGCAAAGCAATCGGCTGTTAATAGGATATACGTCTAATCCTGCAGCCATGTGACATGCAAGGTCATATGTGCACTAGATAGTGTCAGCTACTGAAACCTATGCAAGAGCAATCACAGCAAACTGGAGCTCGATCCCAAAACCGTGTGACCGAGGTAAACGTTGTCATTACCGCTTAGTTCTGTCGGACTCCAAGTAGAACATACAGCGACTTTAGGTCAAACTACCACGCGAACAGACCACCACCAAGTGGCAGACTAACAGGATTTCATCCGAATAACGAAATCAGAAGACCGGTTTTGCAAGATAGCAGTACCATTTCGTATGTTTTCGTCAGTTGCAACATAAGTATATCGAGGACTTGATTTGTGGCGTGACCCGACGCCACCTTACCAAACAACGTAAACCGGCTTCTTTGATCGCCAGACACCTGCTGGAGACCGGTCATGTAGTCGATGCGACAAACGCTTTCCTTGTGTTGATGCGTCATCCTTAAGTCACCCGAGGCGCTGCTTGTCATGTGTAGCAAGCCCGTGCTCTGTATGCAAAAGCTGCTGACCTTGAATCCCCATCTGCCATGTTTTTGACCAATGATAAACTAGTGTATTCACTGACTTTATGTATGAACTTAATTCGCGGAACAGCTGACGAGAACATACGAAATAGTACTACCATCGGGCAAAACCGGTCTCTTGGTTTCGTTATTTATATTGAAAACTGGGGAAAGATAGTTCAGGATTTCATCTGTTTGCAAGCTTTACTGAGGAAGAGGATGATAGGCGGGTTGCCACCGCTTGCTAAATTTATCACGTTTGTCATTTACAGTAAAATTATTATGAACCCACTTGTTTAAAAAGGAATGCGTTTTCCGGCTAACAACGTAATTCAAGCTAGAAAAGAAATGTACGCTTCAGATAGAACATTCTGTTTCTACAAGTATTACCTGATAAACGTGCCAGTCGAATTCTACACGTTGCTGTATCACATACGGCTTTAGAATGTCTAAAACTTGGTATGCAGCTGAATGAATAGCCAAAGGTATATTTAATTACTTATGTACATCTTTTCTCTAAAAATCCGTTTGCATGGGGTTCAAAAATAAGGTTCATGGCGAACAGTTGCGTTGCGCTTTGTGCATGTTTTGACTGAGATATTTGGGTGATAGAGTTTCAAACCTTTGGAGCACATAGGATCAAAAATGAAAACTACTCTTTCAGTCGAGTTAAACAAAATGCATTTCGTTTAATCAAATACCCACAAGCACATACATACACACTTAGAAAGTACACACAAACGTTAGCAGTCGCGTCAAACGATGAAGCAACCTAACGCAAATAACGCACACATACATTTCACATCGGCCAAGTAAAAATAAATGACTGGACAAAAGCCACTCCTCTAAACACGCCACTGATTATACTAGGTGATGAATTATGAGGCACATTCTACTCAGTAAGAAGCCACTTCAAAAAATGGTAATATATGAGTTACAGAAAATGGCGAATTGTTATGCAGCTATCCGTCGTACCACTTTGCAAGACCCTGGAAAAACAGGGAACTGCGGGAGTTGGCGAAATAACCAAGTAGTAAATTAAGTGGCATTCACGGTATCATATGATTACCATCTACTGTGTGAAATCAGCAGACCGATGTTTGGTAAAAACTGTTGGATGCACATAAACAAACTGTAGATACATAAGCTCGGAAGTTCGAGAACAACTGCCAACTGAACATAACACTGTACAATCCATAGAACAGTACTGAAAGATTTATTCTCAGAACGGCAATGGTAGACGATAATCGCGTTTAAAAAAACGAGCTAGTGGGGACTTGTTACATAGGCACACGAAATTATAGCTTGATCAAAATAGTTTTACGTTAAATCTGTTCCTTAACAATCCAAGCTAACCAGTTTCCCCATAAAATGAGCATCATTTTTTCACTAAACGGAGCAAAACGCAACTGCGATTTCGACGCCTAACGTGGACGAAGCCAGGATGAACTGATATGTTACATAATGTGCTGTACACAAAAAGTACTAAATAATAGTCCGATTATCAGGCGAACTTTCAAATAATCACTTTCCAGATACCCAGGTAATAACTTCACCATTCCAATATTGGGCAGTGGATTACATGAGGGTTTGAAGACGGGCCACGATGACTAGGACAAATGAATTGTCTCCAACTTCCTAAAAACACACCTCCAACAACTATGAGAAAGGCAAAGCTTGTTTCCTCACATTTTCGTCCGATATTTGAGAAACCAAGCCGTACTTGCATAAGCTACCCAAATATATGAAAATAAAACACACACCTCAAGTCACAGCGGGCCAGCAATTTGTAAAAAGGGGTTGTCACCTGCGAAAAGTAATAGGGTATCTATAATTAACACGTTAACGGCACAATGTGAATAGCTTGGGCAGTTAGGTGGAAACATCACACCATCAGTACACCCGCCCACATTCACACAGTCCAAAAAATATGCGGCTCATGTGTGACCCAGAAAGCCACGCGATAGAGTACACGAGTAACAAGCAATGATATCTGGATTTATGAGGTGTGATAATCTTTGCATAGCATAATTTGCACGTTTAAAAAATCATAAGGAAATATTAATACTAACCTTTAACAGAGTTAACAATAAAAGAATTAAGATGTCCTAAGTCAAATGAAGCACACAAATAGCCCGAATTGACTTTCATTTCTCCAGGCTTCAGCCGAAGGAAAACACTTTTGATTAAGTGATAACAAATTCACAGCAAAAATGTTAATGCGAAGTGAGAAAGTGATAATCAGGAAAAGACCTGTATATGGAAAAAGGGATAAAAACAATGTAATAAAACTACTGAGAAATAATTGGGGGTCTAGTTAATCTCAAGCTGAACCTCACTCGTGTTTGATTGTGGTCTTCGCATTCAGATGGTCCCGGTCATAACAATGATATGCACTACTGACGAGCCCTAGCAAGAGGGAAACTTGAGAACGGTGCCCTCGTTTCGAAAGAGGCTGGCTGGAAGGTCTATGTGAATGAAAAGGTCGCGATTAAATGTGAGTGATGTTCAACTTGAAATGCAGTGAGGATTGTTAAGTCTGTCGTAAAAGATGTGTGCTTGATTGACAATGGAAAGTAAGACAAGCATCCATGCAAATCGAGAGGAAACAAACACACGTCTCCTTTCATTATACATGGAGGAAAATCGGCGGAGAAATTCAATCATCAGAAAAACTGCGCACAAACAGTAGCAGAAAGCAACCTTAAAATATGCTGAACTGTAGAGTTGCCGAAATTCCATAAAATGTGACTTGATGATATGATTTAAATACCAACAGCAAAAGATAATATGACTATGTTTCCAAAGGCCACTTAAGAAATAAGCTGAGCAGATCACATCGTAATGCACAACTTATCAGAAGTTATTTAAAAAACTTGACACAATATACCAGAAACCGTTAGGTTTCACTTATACGACAACGAACTCAGTTTTAAATAGTATTGACTGCCAGAGTTGATATTATCTGCTACTAAAGCAATTACGAATTAAATGAATCGAACGTCACTTAGAATCCACTGCACCTCTCGTGTTCCAGCAAGCGCTATTTTCGAGTTTTGCTCTTGTTAGAGTTCGCCACTAGTGTATATCCTTGTCACGGCCGCAATTTAAACTTCGGTCAAGCTTCCATGAAGCAACCGTGCTGACCATTGCGCCGTTGACTTCAAATTAGACACGACTTTATTATCATATGCAGCCGTCCAGACACACTAGGTTGAAAACGATGGGCTCGACTTCTAAATAATTTTCACTTATTAGACCCATTGTCGTAGATACCCGGTAAACCTGGTTTAAAGTCGGTTCTCAGTTCTGTCAACACAACACAGCTTGCAACCACACCTGTAGTAAGAGAGCATGTTTGACTTGATCAACAGAAACGTCATTCGAATGACTGGAGGCTTTTGCTACAGTATGCAGAAGCGACTGTAATCACACTTTACTACTCAGCTTTGTAAGTGCACATGGAAACTTTTATGACGTTGCAACCGAAAGGGTTGTCAATTTTGATTCTTTTGTATTGCAATCCTGAATTTCGTAATCCTAAGTCAATTGTAGTAAGTAATGGCAGAGGTGCAACGAAATCCACTCGAGCATAAGTCGTATGACAGTTTCATTACATTAACAATGGAAAACGTCTGCTTCAAATAGGCAGGATGCCTAGTTTTTGTGACATAAGGACATTTGCAGTTTAAGCATAAATGCTGAGAGATTCGTCCATGAGACAGAATAGCAAGTAATTATACAAAAACCATCACATAGGTAAGTGGTGATAATGGTAACCGATCATACAATAGCTCTTCAGTAAGCTCGAATGGCTCTGCAATGAAGATCGTGGAAAACGTAACAGGATTCATCGGATACTTACTATCGCACATCACCTGGTAGACAGCATTTTTTGTGAAAGGGCCGAAAACTTAACTACTAACGAATCCACTGTCATCCGTGGACAGAATATACGTAGTGACACTTTAAAAAACAACAGCCTCCACTTTAAAGAACCAGAAGAATCATGCTTCCTTTTGTAAATAATTTTACAATTGTTTTTTCAATCGTAAAACGAACTTAGAAGTTAGTAATGTGATGTTCCGCAATATGGATGTGAAACGTTATGCTACTTATTCCGCTGTTAGTAGCCAGATTTGATATGAAAATTTATCAGATATATCGAATTGCGCAGCACGCTAGCGAAACATCCACAAGCTGTAAAATGTTCAAAAGTAAGCGTTACTTAAGCGACCGCAAAGCATTTGAAGGATTTATCCTTATTGAATTAGTCACAACTGATCCACATACTATAAGCGGGTTTGCTTCTACATTTCAGAAACAACGATGAGTGGTACGGATGACAATGAACCCCATGCTGAGGTGGTCTTTTTGGGTGGAGCCAGAGTTGGCAAAACAACCTTGGTGCATCGTATTTTACAAATTCCAACCTCAGCAGCTCTAGAAGGCAAATATAAACCAACTATTGAGGATTCGTTCGTACGCCAATTTCTTGTGGGTGACAGCAGTTGTCGCCTGCGTTTAGTCGACACTTCAGGCAGCTACGCCTTCCCGGCCATGCAACGTCTTTGGGTAAAGCGAGCCTCTGCAATCATACTGGTCTGTTCTAGAGATGACCCAAACAGCTTGGAGCATATCCGGGGTGTTATAGACCATATACAAGAAGAAAGGAGAAACGATCTCAGACATTTGCTCCTCGTATTGGTGGTCAACAAATGTGATCTACATATGAAAGACTGGACAGTATCGGATGAGGAGATAGAAATGTTGGCAGACAAATACGAAATTCCATATAATTCGATTGTTTTTGCATCAGCGTACACTGAAATGGGTGTGACGCAATTGATGAAGACACTGTGGAAACAGAACGAAGAAAGTGGTACACACAAAATCCACTTTGATTCACGATCAAAGGTCCCACAGCCTAACAGGCGCTTTAGTGCGTTTGCCGTTCTGTTTCGAAGCTCACAGACAAACAAACCAGAAACGACAAAGTCAAATGGACAGCATTCAGGACGTGCACACACTGGCTCGTTTAGTGACTCACTATTACCCGGTACACGACGTCTTCAATCAGCGTCAAGTGGTTCGCCCGGATGGTGGGTGAAGACATTTAAGAAAAACAAAAACGACACCAAATTCAAATTCGATAGCCCTCCAACTGTGATCGAAATGAATTGCACTATTTCCTGATGCACGACCATAAAACAGTTGTATTGAAAAGCACACCAACTTGTCTTTTTTGATAATCTATAAACATTATTTTCGATAAATCACCTTTTTTGTTCGAAATAGCTGAACGGTTGCTTTGAGGAATATTGTTCATAAGGTCGCGGGTTAAGGTCTCTGGTGTAAACTGGGCAATGCTCAGTCCACAAGCGGCAGTTTGTCACACGCTGGTAAATACCGTGCGATACAACACTGAAGAACCACGGTAAGTTTGTTCGTTCGAAAATGAAATGTTCCTTAGAAACGTGATAAGTGGTCAATTTTAGCATGTCATCTGGAAAAGCACAGGTACACTAGTGGTTGCTAATGATGATTACCTGCCATGCAACCGTTCAGAAAAGCCCTGGTTTAGAGACAAAGGAGAAAGAATGGGTAAAGTCCCTGGTTGAACCTAAACGGCCAATACCAGGGTTCACGAGTTGCAGATAAAGTGGTGTGGATGTTGCGAAACAACATAAGAAGTATTCAAGCGAGATAATTATGCTCAGTAGTCAGCACAGTCTACCCGTCCCGAAGACAGGGCAGCGACTCATATTGGTAATGCTATTAGCCACAACACGCGGCTAAAATGTCTAAAACAAAATTTGAAAACGGACGCGATGAACATCCGTCGCATTTCCTAGCCATATAGATGAAGTGCTTGGTTAGCGGTACGCAGCAATCGGCCTTTCGAAGAGCGACCGTGATCTATCTGATGACACCAGTACAGTAGATTAACGGGAGACTGTGAAGCATGCTACTACGAGTAAGGTATCAACGTCGGAAAACTGTTAATCCCAACAGGCCAGATAAGAGATTTCCGCAACTCATAACATTTTGCACCCGGCAGGTGTAAGCGTAATCTAAAGTGATTGACGAAGGTTTCCTGTTTGTCAACAACGTTTAATCTAATCGTGATGTACTACAGAGTCTAACATCTAACACGGTTAAGCACACACACACACACAAATAGATTAACTGTTGGAGCATAATCGGTGGGAAGAAATGCGAGTGTTGCTAGTGACAGATAATACTTGCGAGTCGCATTTCATAAAACCAATGTATGAGGTCGTAGTAAAAGACTGAGTTGGACAGGAACCCACTTCTGTTGCTAAAGGCGAGTCACTTGAAACTCCTGCTTATTTCCTCTTTCCTCCCACTAGCAGCGTCTCTGGAGTGCGGAGTTGGGAATGGCCATCCGCGTTAACGGTGAGTGAGAAATAAGAGGGGGCCTCCTGGAGAATAAGCAGTCACGGAAAATGAGCGGTAGTATTAGGGAAGCATGGTGGACTCACGAACAGAAGCTGAGTTCAACGAGGGTATTACAACATGGCGTTTGTCACACCGCCACAGGACTTCAGGTACCCCAACAAGAGCATATGGGCTCCCGGACAGCATGCTGTCCGTCCAGAACACGGACAGCTCCGATCTCTGCTAGCCGTGGACAAATTCCGAAAAAGGCGCACAAATTACCCTAATGATCACCAGTCCCAACCGGTAAGTAAGGTGTATCGGATACTTTGAAAGGCTGAACCCCGTCCGAAGGGCACATAAACCAATTTGGTCGTTAGCCCCCGAAAATAGGAAGAAAGTATCGCAACAGCTCTTTCGGTCTTGGACTCTACTGCTAGACAGATTTGGCACACCTGATCTGTCTTCGTTGGTGAATCCCCCTACTACGGCATTGCTTCTGTCACAACTTTGTGTAAGGAGCCTTGGGCATCCTGGATGGATTCCGTCCGAAAGGTATGCGGACTGAACTACAACCGGTCACCGGTCACCAATAAGCTGTGTGTCCCGGTCTGCTGCCTTGCGGGTTAGATTCCCTGTGAGCCAAAGAATCTGGGTAGGGCCTGCTAAGCCAATCCCTTTTTTTGGCCCAGGCAATCGAAAGGTACTCTAGCTCCACAAGTACGAAGCAACGAACCCGTAGTAACTATTGGTTTTGTCTTAGGCTTCCATCGTAACTATTTGGTTAAGGCGTCCGTAACCGGCTTTGCTTCTATGTCACATTATACTGCATCGAACCAACCAATATCGGTTTTCCATCTTTTGTAAAGTAACCTTTTACTTAGTGAACCCCCCCTGTTATGAACCGCGTGGACTGACAATTGATGCAAAATCACTAACGCCCGGCGTTCACTATAACCGGGCTTGGCTACGACGGTTGCACTAACGATTTGCGTTATCACGGCCTATACAACGATGCACGAACTACCACAAAGGAAGAAGACAGGAAACCTTCAGCCAAGGGTATATTTGCTCTCAACCAAAACGTGTTCCATTACACTGGAAAACTCCACCGTATTTGTAATGTGTAAGCGGAGGCTCATACAGTAATGGAGGTTCATACAGTAATGGAGAACAAAACAACATTTTTGGGTTAATTGTGGAATTATCCCAACACCCCCCAATCTTGTTTTCAGACACACATTAGAGAACTGCCTCATTTACTGTTCGCGACAGGAGTCACAGACAGAACGAGAGCGTGTGAAACACCAAGATGATATCTACCAAGCGGATGCGAACACTTACTCGTCCTGTCCGGACGCAATTTAAGCCTGCCACTTTCAATGTTTGAACACTTATGGCAATAGGTCAACAGGCAGCTCTTGCACGTACTTTGGAGACCCTCACAATCGATATCTGTTGTCTTGCCGAAACACGGTTTCAGGATTCTAGTTCAGTACTAGAACCCCAATTTCAACCCCCTTTTCACTATACTCGCATAACGTATATATCGTATAGTTAACATGTAAAAACCACGAGGGGTGGCAGACGTGTCATAATATGAGACAGAAAACGGCAGTATGTGAAGTGAAGGAGGAAAAATATAGAGGAATAAAGAAGAAAGTTACAATGGTGCGTGTGAACAGGCGCAACACGGGTGCCACCGACTACCGTTACTCGCCGTATCAGACAGTATCCTCAACCAAAGGTGTTTATTGTCCTTTGGACCCCAGGAAGCCGGGAGCGTCCTACTGACGCAAGATTCAATGTCACTATATGTCTCGAAACCAGGTTATACCCTGGCCGCCAGGCTGCTGTTTCCAGTCTAACCCACAACTCGCAAACGAGACACGATATGACAGGCGGTGAGTTGAGATTCGTAAGATGTGGCCAAACCAACGAGGCCTGTGGGACGAGATCAACAGGCTCAGGGGTAGACAGAGTTTATTCGTTTCGAAGGCAGGTCGGCAAACTTAGTCACTGTTAACATTGAGTTCCCACAGCACGCCACCAATGCTTCAGAGACACCGATGGTCGATAACGGATAATCTGTGAACATTCTCCGCGTGAATGGACCAGGTTTCAGAGCCGTACCATAGGAATGCCCTTACGTTGCTGTTGTACACTCGACCCTCCAAAGAACGCCTGAGATCTGTCGATGCCAAATGGCAAAAGTTGTCAAACGCCATCCGAACCTTTGCTGGATGATTTGTGATCTCACCACATACTCCACACTATTCAGTGGGGTGTGCCGGTGGGCAAGAAACAATTCGAACGACTGTCCTGACCAAACATTGTAAACCTCCACCGATTGTGCACGACCCATGAATTATGATATGGCAAGACAACAGGCAAGACAAACACAACAGCCTGAAAACAAGGTATATATTCATCCAAAACCCAAACCTGACAAGCTCCGCGAAAATGCTGCTCAGTTTATAGAAAACTGTCTTTGAGTCCCGCATGAGAGCGGGAACAAGTATTCAGATGAACATGACGCCATACCTCATGAGTGGCATAGGATACATCCAATATGGAGTCTGATTTGTCTTAAGTTTATGTTTACCCTATCTCTTAAACAGGTGCACAGACGCAAAAGTACAACAAATCAAGGGCGAGGGCAGTATACATTACTTACATCTGATCCATACCGGTTGAACCAATCGGTTTAGGTTCTTTCGCTAGAACGTGTACAACCATGGAGAAAGAGGACGAAGAAACTTAGTTCACAAACATCCTATTCGGTATCACTGTCTAAAACTTGCAAACAGCCAGGTTACAAGTGACAGCAAGACGGTATTCATAAGGCTCTCATTATTCCAACTACGTAACTGTCTCAAGTTCATGAATAACCCATTCAACGATGTCATTCACTACGACGAATTCAATAAGTCACCACATTCCCCAGTGCGCCCAACTAGAAGTAAGATGGGTAAACAACTCTTCGGTGCTTGAAGTAAGCACGATACATCTTAATTTCTGTGTGCTACGTGACTTATTAACAACCTCACGCCTAATACCAGTGATGGCTCGGTAAAGGATCCATAGCGTAGTAAGCGGTCAGCCGACATTCATGATGCACCATGCCCACCATGTACAACTATGCGTTTTCACGATCTGAGTGGAGGAAATTGTAACATACTCAACGCCATAACCATCTCCAATTTGCTCCCCCCCCTGATATGCACCAATGAAAGCAAGCACAAGCGGTCAAAGATCGCAATACAGTTGACATTTTAGAACTTCAGTAGCCACTAGTGGAAGTCGTATAATAAACACGTGACCACGATTCTATAACAAACAGCTGGACACTAACAAGGTTCTCACAGTAAATAAAAGTGGGAAACATTAGCAAAACAAGACGATAACGACCAACGATAACAAGCACTCCATCCCAGATAAGGACGTAGACTGTTACCCGTGTGCTGAGAGGATACTGTTCACAGTCTCACGCGGATTACCTGCAATAAAGAAAGTAGGAATGGAAATGCCCCAGTCTTGAAGCAACACTTTGCACTTTGAAGGTGCAAAGCGCATTCCATACAAACCAGCTCGGTCGCTCAACCTGTCCAGCATGGTCTGTATGTCTTCGGCAGAGGGGCCAAGTAAAACAATGTCGTCCGCATACTCCAGATCGGTCAATCTAGAGCCAGGAAGAAGCCCAACTCCAAGCCCATTGGATTCGCGAAGAGCACTCTCCAAAATGTCGTCCATGACAAAATTGAACAGGAAAGGGGAAATCGGACACCCCTAGAAGTGATGAACGCCCGAGACAGTTGTCCATAAACTCTCACCCTGCTTACAGAGTGAGCATACAGTGACCTCAGAAGATTCACGTATTTCTCTGGTACTCCCTTGCGAAGGAGACAGCTCCAGAGAACGTTACGAGCAACTGAATCGAAAGCAGCCATTAGATCCAAAAAGATCACGACTGTCGGCTGCCCATAAGAGTGCCGATGTTCCAAGATCCGTCTCAAGGTAAAAATAGGATCAATGCACCCTCGACCGGATCGAAATCCTGCCTGCTCTTCACGCATCTGGCTTTCTCTGGGCTTAGTAAGCTGACGTAAAATAGGGCCAGTGAGTAACTTGGACGCAATTGACACCAAACTGATGCCTCTGTGGTTGTCGCATAGACTTCGGGCCCCCTTCTTGAAAACGGGAATGACTGTTGATAGGCACCAGTCACGAGACACCTCTTCAGTCTCCCAGATCGTCTGGAGGAGTTTTGTCAGTTCCGATATCAACCTCTCCCCACCATCTTTGAAAAGAGAAGGAGGGAGGAGGTCTGGACCAGGAGCCTTATTACGCTTCAATAACTCGAGCTCCAGGATCACTTCTGCTTCCGACGGAGGACCGTCTGGAATGCAGTAACTGATCGATTGGGTCCCGTCGTCCACATGATCTGGCTGAGGCCAGCTGAACTGTTCAGCCCACCTATCAAGTCGGCGCGATTGACTGGTAATAAGTGAACCATCTTTTTCACATACGGTTTCACTTACACCGACTCGACGGCCAGTACAACCACGGATCATGGAAAAAAGCTTTCTGCTATTCCCAGATAAGAAAGAGGATACTTATCCTAGAAACATACATCCCTCCAATCAAAATGAGGAAGACTATCACAAATGCGAATAATCTTAGTCGGCGGGAGCCCCTCTGGTCGACGCGACAAGCCCAACATTCACATAAGAGCAGTAAACGCGTACATGCGTATACTGCTTTAAAAATACTCCCGCATTCTTCAGTAAACGAATGGGGGAAGAGATTTCGATAAGGAAGGTGGGATGGCAACTGGAAGGAACACACAATATGAACGCGCTTGAAGTAAAAATTAACGTCCGGCGTCGCTGTTCACAATCTGTTATTCTATCGCAAGACTGACTAATGCACTAGCGAGATGCATCGACGAAATATGAATGGACGGATTCCTGACTAAGGATATTGATGATCGGGATTGCCTAGCAAGCTCTGAAAATGATTTCTGTTGGGAAGTATGCGCATTCATCCTCATCAACAACAAAGCAACATTTGAGGATGACAACCGACGAAACCATGAAGAGCCAGTCCCGCCACGGCAGTAAACGAAACGGTATGAAATGGACTAGGTTAGTAACGAAGTTTCTATATCTAACATTCACTATCGAGGTGCCTGTAACACGAAAATCAAGTTGAAAATGAGAATAAGGCGGTGGCTGTGGTTTCCACTACTGAGGTCACTAACTATGTGTAATTTTCATACGACTTAGTCAACTAACGGCAATGCTCACGCCACTGAACCTGACTGGCTGTAAACTCTCCCGGCATCTCCAACCACACACCGTGACATACGATAGTTTTGGACCGGGAGGGGAACGCAGGTTACAACGGTTAACCTACAGCTAACAGGTACAAAATCCCACGGAATGGTAAACCTGCCACTAATGACAACTGTTCCCATTTATCTATGTCAACTCATTCAGGAATTCGTCGAGCTTGACACTGAAATTTTAAACCACAAATGACATATTTAGTGTGTATGAACGCCGGTGTGTAGACTTGAGCGCTCAGGTCTATTTTACTCCCATCACATTCATCATTTCTGATGCAACTTCTCAAGTACACAACTGATAAATGCACTAATGAATTAGTGGTCGAAATTATAAGTAAAAGCCTTCGAAAAATTCGTAAAAGCGCGCACAGAATGGCAACATTCGCCAATATCTGGAAGACGGTAACGAAATTATTGACGCCGGTCACGAAAGCAAAAACGAAATCAGCGAAAGTAACGAAGCATCGCAGAGCATTTCAGTTTACAAACTAGCAGTGAGAAGAAGTTATGAAGGCACTATAACCAGGTATGTTGGACCATTACTCCGAGGAGATGACCTCTTCGTGAGCTGTGATATCGAACCATATAGATATCAAAACTATATGATATCAGAACTGACAAAACTCCTCCGGAAGAATTAGGAAACTGAAGAGATACATCGTGATTGGTGCATACGAACGGAACTACCTGTTTTCAAAAAGGAGGCCCGAAGTTTATGTGACAACTACAGAGATATCAGTCTAGTGTCTGTTGCGTTCACGTTAGTCACTGGCCTTATATTACGTCGGCTCACTAAGCTCAGATGAAGTCAGATACGTGAAGAACAGGTAAGACTCTGGTCTGGTCGTGCAAGTGTTGACCACATTTTTACCTTGCGACGTATCTTGGAGCGCCGGTACTCATACAGGCAATCGAAGGTCGTGGTCTTTTTAGACTTAGAGGCGGCTCTCGATTCGGTTGCACGTGACGTTTTCTGGAGCTGTTTTCTTCACAAGGGAGTACCAGGGAAATACGTGGATCTGTTGAGATCACTGTATGCTCACTTTGCAGGCAGGGTGAGAGTTTATGAACAAGTGTCTCGGGTGTCCATCACTTCAAGTGATGTCTAAGGGTGTCCGATCTCCTCCTCTTGTTCAATTTTGTCATGGATGATTTTCTGTTAAGCGTACACCTCAAATACGTGCTTGAGGAATCCAATAAGCCTGGTGTTGAGCTTCTTCCTCGAGGTAGGCTGACGAACATGGAGTATTTGGATGATACTGTCTTACTTAGTCTCTCTACCGAAAACATGCAGACCATGCCGGACAAGGCGAGTGACCGGGCTGCTTTGTATGGAATGCACTTCGCACCTTCAAAGTGTAAAAAGCTTCGTAAAGACTAAGGCATTCCCACTCCTACTCTCGTCATTGCAAGTAATCCGTTCAAGACTGTGGATACTTTCACATTCTTCAGTAGCACTATCTCGTCAGCAACATTACAAGCTGTAACTTGTAACGTTGTTGATGAGATACCAACGAGAATATAAAAAGCACGAGTTGCCTTTGCCAACCTGCGTCATCTGTCGCATTGAAAAGACGTACGGCAGTGACTGAAAGTAAGGGTGTACAAGGGTTGTGTGCGTTCGGTTTCGCTCTATGACTCGGGAACGCGGCCTGTTCACAGCAAAGATATAAGCAGAATTGCCGTGTTTGACCAATGGTTCAATGAGTTCAATGGGTTGTAAACTGAAGTAGGAAGCTGGAGCTCTTGAGGTTTCCGTATCTCGATGCGTAGAATCTCGAGGAATACAGCAACAGGCTGAAATGGGGAAAAGAGGTGCAGTATCTGAACTAATGCAATAGATGTTGGCCAAGGCGAGCCTTGAAAATTGCTACAGAGCTGGCAAAAACAACATGGTCTGTTAGAGCATTCCAAGCTTTGCAAACGCGCAATGAGAAAAAGCTGTCTGCATTCTCGGCTGCTATGTTGGACCTCTAGTTTTAAGGAGTGGCCCCTCAGTGTCACGCTACTCCCTTTGTTGAGCATCAGGCGGCAAGGGTGTTTCGGGAACTGCATAATCACAAAGGTTAATACCAAGTCACCTGTAAGCCGACGGTAAACTAAGGAGTACATGTTCAATGATTTCAGCCTTTCCTCATATGGTTTAGCTTTCAGGCTCCGGACGGCCTCAGTGGCTCGTCATTGTACCGTCCCCAGGAGTAACTTGTCCTTTTGGAGATGCAGTGGCCAGATTACAGTTCCAATTTCCAGATGCGGTGGAACGAAACTGTTATAAAGAAGCCGAAAACAATTAGGGTTGAACTGGCTGAAGAGGCGTTTCAATAACGCCAGGATGTTGTTAGCCTTTTTTGCATTTGTTTATGCGTTTGCAGAGCTCGAGAGAGTGTGCGAAACAGTGCATCCTAGGTCATTCTCAAGAAGAACCGTCTGAAGCGGATATCCGTCGAGGTGATAAGTGGTTTTCAT